>MJUU01036607.1:20974-45130 GCA_002080025.1 Modiolus philippinarum | reverse complement strand
AATTCGGCATATGCCAATCTTTCCCCCGGAAAAACTGGAATGGGGGAAAAATGCCTATATTTGTAGATGCATTCCAGGTTATTTTTTAGTGTACCGGAAATGGCCGAGTAACTACGATTGATATTAACTCTACGATGTAGGTTTTCGACCTGTTTTGTCCTTTTCCCTCTTGGACTTGCCTTTCGACAATATTCTATCCGATATAATACCCCATAACTGTCGTTTATGTGTGAAAATAGCATAAAACAAGATGGTTGACGAAACTTGTCGAAAACAGGTAGGCATGTAGAAATGGGACTTAGGATATATTTTTTAAAAAATTTTGAATAGGTCACATATAAATAAAATGTGTAAACATGGCACTAATTAGCTTCCGTAGCAGACGCTTATTTCCTCTGTAGAATGGTTTGTATATATTTTCACCAAAATGTTTCAATTCTACATTTAGAGAGGAAATATAAAACAGAGAGAATAAAAATATGAAGTGTAGTTATGCTGCGTAGTGAATGAAGTTTCTACCGGGTGGAAAATAATATTGTAAAATAAAAAAATCACGACGGGTCTGTCTCTTTTATATTTCGTAAGAAAACCCTCGATTGTCGTCTGTTTTTTCATATGAAAACATTTCGTACAGTTTTCCAACGGTAAAAAGCGTAATCGTTTATGCGCAACTTGTATAAAAAGAGAAATTATTATGTTTTTGGGAACTTCGTTGCTTTTCTTTTCACTTATTTGCATCCTGAATTCCACTATACTTATGAATTTTTCAGTTTCTCAAAATCCACTACAACCCCCCCCCCCAACCCTAAAAATAACAAAAGCAGATAATTATTCTGAGTTGTTCCATTATAACCTAGTGTTTTTTAAATTTACCAATAATGATTAATTTATTATGATGTTTTAAAAAAATGGCGATTGTTGTGGCCAAGGGTCTTCAAAATGTACAGTTCCTGGCTTATTCTGAACAATAAGTTCAAAAAATATCCTTAATTAAGGTTATATATAATTATTTAATTTAATACACGATAAAAGTGAAATGAATTATGTAAGTTAAAGTTAAGTATATTTGGGTACTTAGTTATTTGTTAAAACTGGGTAGATGTCTCTGCTGGTGGACTGATAGTCTCCGATAGGTATTTACCAGTCCAGTAGTCAGTACCTCGGTGCTGACCCGAAAACCGATTTTAACGTGTTTTTCGGTTTATGGACTTCCAAATATTTTGGTTTTGATCTGCACTGATGAAACATAAGTAATGCGCATATGCAGAAAATAAATTATCAGTAACTTCAGTATTTTATTATTAGTTGCCAATTTACAATATCTAAATATTTGTAAATTTGGTTAAAAACTGAGCGGGATCTCCCCCGTGCAAAGTTCTGTCCTTTTCTGATTTTGGCTTTCTATTAGTATTGGGATCATATTGGTTCTTTGTCCTCTAGCACTTTTTAAACATCTCTGACTTTTTGGTTTCCAAATGTTTCGAAATTTTGCTTCAGTAAAGCGGCAAAACTTGTCAAAATGGCCACATGCAGAAATTAAATTAACAGAATGTTTATTATTTAGCTATTCTACAAAGTCAATATTTTCGTTTTTGTTTTTTTTACCACATTTAATTTAAGGGGTTCAATTCCTTCAAAAGAAGAAAACTAATTGCATATAGGCGATATATACTGTCAATTAACTTATTTTCGCTAATACTTTATTTCGCGTTTTGTCCATACTGCTCCTCTTTGCAATGAGTTATTTTCCCGATTTTCTACTTCTGTTGATGCTATATTTAAGAACTGCAAATATTTGCGATATCTTTACGCTCGCGAAGATCAAGAATATAAATGACGCTCAAAAATTATTTGTTTTACAGTAAATTTTCGAAATGTTGTTTTGCAGAAACTAAATCACAGTAACTTCGGCATTTTGTTATTTATTACCAAAAGACCGATGCCTCTGCAGTGCACTGTTATTCCACGATGCTATCACCAACCCACTATAGTAACAGTACTTCGGTGCTGGCGATTTTAATTGAAATGTTGCAATATCTAAATTTAAGAAAATCTGCTTTAAAAGTAACGAGTATCTTACTCTTGAATAGCTCTCTTCTTAGCTGATTTTGGTTATTCTATTTAGTTCCTATTAGTTATCCTTGCTCTTTCAATTTTCACACGCATTTTCGAATATGGCTTTCCAAATGTTTTGATTTGATTTGCACTGAAGGGGCCTCGATGGGGGGTTCCTTTCCCGAAATCCCGGCAATTTTTCTCCATTTTCCCGTTTCCCGGGCGGGAAAATATTTTAAAAAGACTCTTAAAGAACATGCTTTTTCTAGGTTTCACGGGCTCAATTTTCAATGGTTCCCGCTTCACGCTCGAAATCCTTTCCCGTTTTCACGTGCACTTTTTTGCCAAGATACCGTTTCCCGTCTGCTTAAAAAGGCCAATCCCGCTTCCCGCTTATACCCCATCGAGACCAACACTGAAAATTGGGGCAATAACAAAATTACCGAACAGAATTGTCAAGAGCCGAAAAAATAAAGGGCTGTGGAATAAATTTACATGGGACAAAATCCCTATAAATACATTGCAAGATTAAGCAAATGGAACCTCGCTTTTAAGTGTTGTTTTTGAAATCACCATGAGGCTTTCAATAAAGAGCAAAAACTCTTACCTCATAGCAAATTCAAAGTTTAAGCGGAAATCACTTTCTAAATGTTGAACAACGCTACAACCATCCCGTTTTACATCATTTGTATCATGGATGCGGGTTGTCAACAAGCAACATCGATCAAAGTACTCTTACAAATACAATCATCCGTTGTCCGACACAATACAACATATAAACAATCACAGGACACCCATCAAGTTGTTTGTAAGAAACATTGGCAAGTAAAATCGGACGATGTCCGAAGTCCATTAGAGAAAAAGACAAATCAGGTGGAAACACCGGAATGAATGTCAAAAGTAAAGGTTCTGACTAAGTACCGGCATTTCAAAAGAAATGGTAGGTTAAACCGGTTTTATGGCATGCCACAACTCCCCTTCCATTGCAGTAGTGTCTGGTAGCAACTCAACAGCAACTGCAATTGAAAGGTTGCAGAGAGTTGAAAGAAATGATCATCCCAGTACTTATTAAAAAAAGAATCTTGAATCAAGAGTTCGGACCGAAACTTCAAATTTTGCCACAAAGGACAAATAAAGAATGATCGTGTGAGACGGAATTTTTTGAAGCAAGCTTTTGCGTAACGAATCAATTGTGAAATATACACTCCGTAGGCAGAAGGTGGAAAATTACTGTGCACGATAATGATATTGATAACTTTGAAATAAAAATCGTGACTTTTGTCGTATATTTTAGTATTGAGATAACCATTTTCGTTAAATTCGAGATGCAAGTCCAAAAAGACGCAAGTAGGTAACTAAAAAACCTTGTTGTTTAAGATTGAAGAGTCTGATTTTATTGTTTACATTATTTGTCAGGAATTTCTGAAGCAGACTTAACAATAGCTTAAAATATCGTGCAGATAAATCAAGAACCGGAACTTGCTTAGCAAGATTGGTCCCTGACAGAGAACAAAGATTGATGAATAACTAAATACCGAAGTTACTGTGATTTTACTTTCTGCATATGCGCATTTCGACAACTTATGTCTCATCAGTGCAGATAAAATCTAAACATTTGGAAGACCAGAAACTCAAAGATGTTTAAAAACTGACAGAGAACAAATAACCAATATGATCTAAATGTAACGCCGAAATCAGCTAAGGACAGAGCTTTGCATGAGGGAGATACTCCTTAGTTTTCAACAAAATTTACAAAAATTTAGATATTGTAAGGTTCCAAATATAATCGGTTTTCGGGTCAACCTGGAAATACTGACTACTGGGCTGGTGAATACCCTGGGGGACTAACAGTCCACCAGCAGTGGCATCGACCCAGTGGTAATAAATAACTAAATACCGAAGTGAATATGAACTGTACAAAAAAAATCAGAGTATGATTGGGGTAGACATTGTTACTTACTGTTTTGAGCGTGTTTCAATTTTCGAAAACAGTTTTAATCTATCACTATGGATTATACATAATTAATTAATCTGGATTTTACCATTTTCAGAGATACATATCACAAACAACCGTATTAGTCTATGAAATGCATCACATTGAGACATAAACAGAACGATTTTGGAATCATCATTAAGTATATGTTAAAAAGAACAGGATATTAAACACCGAAACAAGATGAACACATCACACAAAAACAACCTAGTAATTGATTTTTGATAAATTTCAAAAGGAATGCCAACAAAAAGGGCTCATGTTCCAGCCAGACCATACGTCATGTTGATAACGTTTCAACATTTTATCTGGATCGGATTATACATATGACATTTGTAGCTTTACGTTTTGATGTTCAGTTAAAAGAAGTACTTATTTTCACCATAAGTAGTATCCTTGTACTTCCATTTTACATATAAAATAAGGTTCATAACACAATTACCGAACACAATTGTAAAAAGCCGAAATAAGAAGGGAAAATACACAAAGAAGTTTTAAAAAAACACCGGAAAATTTTTAAAACTAATGGTCCTGACTTTGTAATGGCATTTCATTGAGGTTGTGAACTGTAACATCTTAAGGGCAGATGCTATTGAAAGGTCGAAGACAGAAAAAGACAAATGTTCATCCCTGTACTAAGTAAAACAAATGAATCTTGAAACATTCTTCGGACCGAAGAATTAAATTTAAATTAAAATAAAAAAAGGCTGACATAAATATATATTTTACTGTTTATGTTGCATTTACTATTATTGTATAATGAAATGCAGTATACAATGTACATTATGTTGATAAATTAATGGTACTATGCACATTTTACAATTAGTCCATTGGCTAAAATAACCCCCGTGCACCCCCACTCCCGAACCCCACACATTTTTAAAGTCTGCATACATCCCCTCTTCAAAATAAAGCATGTCAATACGAGCATAACCTGGACACACTGGTGCAATTGGGCTCATTTTTAGACCCAACTTTAGAAATTTTGGGAAATTTCGTTTTACGTTCAAGTGTTTCTTGCAGTTGCTTCAAAATGTTGACCAATGCTTCCCAGTTATAGACACGAGGTACCAAATAATAGCTTATTGTATCAGCTTAACAAAGAATCCAAGTTTTTATAATTTCTATGCTGAATACGTTTCAATGAAATATTGACGAAAAATCTTATATTTTCATTGAAATCCCGTAAGTTTGATGGTCTAGGGAACCCGAAGTTCATTTTAATTCCCTATTCTGAAAATTGATTTTAGTTTTTCAATCTATCCTCTTCAATATAAAAATGTTAAGACAATGTTTACATTTTTTAAATTTTCAACTAGACAAAATACATGAAATTTAATATTTTCGTTTTTGAATCAGTAAGGCTTGTCTTTCTTTTGCCTAATTTTATTTCAAAGTAAACAAATATCATTTAAAATAGGTATCAAATAAAATCTTATTGTATTTGCCTTACAACCATTACAAATAACGGCCGCGGTTTTAAGGTAATATAAACATCATACATCTTAAAACTTACCCCTACCCCAACAAATTTACTCTAAAATTGCCATTTTTTTCTATTTTCGCATAAAAATGACCAGAACACGCAAAATAAGTGTTGTATAGGACAATGTTGCATGATTTATATATGATATTTTATTTAAACAGCCATTTGTTGACTTAAATTCAATATTTTGCCCGAAATTGATTAAAAAAAATAGGAATTTTTAACACTTGAGGATTGTCAAAACTTCACTGTTAAATCGGTATACATGCCAAATTGGGGATATATCTGCAACTATGCCTATTAATTGTACCGACCGACACATAAGTTGTCTTAAGGTGTCTCAGTGGTATTATTCCGCCATTTTTGTCCAATAATTGTTCATTTAGGTTTCATTCATTAAGAAATTTAACAAAATAGTTATTTAAAATGAAAAGAAAGTTCAAATGTATTTAAAATCTATATTCCTTATCATTTTTATAACATTTTCGTTACAAAAACGTGAGCTAAAACACATGAGCTTTAAATCTGTTGCCCGATTTACAGAACACAGAAATTATTCAAGGGAGATAATTTGATAAAATATTTTAACAAAGATATCACTAGAAAAATTAACATTTTGCAACTTTTCTCTCTTATTTAAACGGTGACCCCTAATTTTCATTTTTTATATGTAAACTACATAATGATAATTAAACACATGCAAAGTATGAAATAATTCTATAATAGATTTTTCAAACTATCCTCTCATATGATCATTTTCCCTATCATTTCTATGTAAAATCCTGAAATTTTCAATTTCAGATTTTGCGCTTAAATGCAGGGTGACCCCCAATTTTATTTTAAATTTTGAACAATAAAACAATTATGTTTCTCCACAAAAAATTTGACAAAGTTCTATAATAGGAAATTAATACCCTGCAGACACCTTAAAACATTGTTTAGAAAAACAGGGAGTGTTTATTGTCACTCTGAATACCGAAAATCTTACCCCTACCCCAACAAATTTTCCCTAACATTTTCAATTTTTGGTCTATGTTCGCATAAAAATAATCAGAAAACATAAAACGTGTGTTGTATATGACAATGATGCATGAAATACATCATGATTAGGTATTTTAACAGCCATTGGTCGACTTAAACTCAATATTTCTCCAAAAAATGATAACAATTGGTAATTTTCAACATTTCGGATTTGTCCATAGTTCACTGTTAAATCGTAAGATATGTCAAATCTAAATAATATATCTGCAGATATGCCAATAAATTGATCTAAACGATACCTAAGTTGTCTTTAAACATTGTTTAGAAAAACAAGGGGTGTTAAATGTTCCTCTAAATGCCGAAAATCTTACCCCTACCCAAACAAATTTTCCCTGAGATTGTCAATTTTTGATCTATTTTCTCATAAAAATAACCAGGGCATACAAAACGCGTGTTGTATATGACAATGTTGCATGAAATACAACATGATTTGGTATTTTAACAGCCATCGGTCGACTTAAACTCAATATTTCTCCAAACATTGATGAAAAATGGGAATTTTCAACGTTTCAGATTTGTCCATAGTTCACTGTTAACTCGCAATATATATCAAATCTATAGAATATATTTGCAGATTTGCCAATTAATTGTTCTAAGTGATACACAAGTTATTTTAAAGCATTGTTTAGAAAAAGTAGTGTTTAATGTGACTCTAAACACCAAAAATCTTACCCCTACCCCAACACATTTTGCCTAAAATTGTCAATTTTTTGTCTATTTTTGGATAAAAATAACCACGACAAGCAACTCTGCGTTACAGTGTTTCATGAATTATCATGATTTGGGTTTTTAATCTCACTTGTCAGCTTAAACTCAATATCTTGTCCAAAACTGATGAAAAATGGGAATTTTTAGCATTTCAGATTTGTCCAAAATTCACTTTTAAATCGTTATAAGTGGCAAATCTGGAGGATTTATCTGCAGATATGGCAATTTATTATTTTAACCGATACATAAGTTATCTTAAAACACTGTTTAGAAAAACAAGAAGTTCTAAATATGACTCTTAATACCGAAAATCTTACCCCTACCCCGACAAAATTAAACTTAACAAAAAACCCAAAATATATGAACAAAGCATACTTATGTTTTTCTTTCTTTGCAAAGGATGCATTTGATATATCGTAATATGTCATTTTAACGCCAAAATATGGGTAAAATTGAATATTTTGGACGACTATCGTGAGAAATAGGAATTTCCAGTATTTCAGAATTAAAAAAAAATCAAAGTTGCATTGTTGAATTACTGCCCATAAACCATGCGCATGATCTTCTTTGTTATATATGGGAGTCTCTGTGTATTTTTTTATGTTTGAAAATGATATGCCATTTTCAAGCTGAATAAAATGAAATAAATTGTGTTTAATATGTGTGGTAAGGGGTAATATGTTTGTAATATATGAGACTGTAGTTAATCTAAAGAGCATGCTTTCTAATTGCTAAGATATAATGAAACAATATTCAATCAATATTTTGAAGTGATATATCAATTTGATGAAGTATTTGCATCTCAAAGTCAAAACAGCAAAAATTCTGAAAAGGGGAAAATTCCCATTTTGCATACATTTTCCGACAGAAGAGTCGAAAAGAGGCCTTTTAAAAAGTTTAAGTCTATTTAAATGATCTTCTGCATGTCAGTTTTAATGATTAGTGAAACACACACTAGAATTCCCATTAAATATTATCTTGATCTGCACTGATGAGACATAAGTTGTCGAAATGCGCGTTTGGAGAACCTAAATAACCTCGGTATTTAGTTACTTTTTATCATTTAGAGCCTGAATATTTCAAATTTTCCCTTAATTTTAAGAAGCAGGGGTGCTAATTTTGACATTTCTGAAACTGCAATACGTCTGAAACTAAAATGTTTGCACACAATTTGTCTCTAACATTTAATAAATTATTATTGCATCGGAAATTATTAAATATGTATTCAGATTTTTACGACCATTAAGTCAAAATGTCGAAATTATGAAAAATCTTAAATTCCGAAAAATTCCATTTTTCAAAAATTTTATTCCGAAAATCAAAATTTTATGGACTTCAATGTTTTTTTCCAACATTCTATCGCAAATGATAGACAACTGTTAAGTTAAACATAAAGAACTAGATCAAATTGCGAGGGTTGTTTATCTGAAAGGAATACTAGTAGACAGCCTAAAATCGTCATTTTCCTATTTTTTGCAGGGTTAGGGGAACATCTTTTGTATCCCCATATCACAAAAAAGCGTAAAGTACCCAAATTTGTGTTCCTTGTTAAGTATATTAAATTAGCTTTCATTTGGAAACAAGTTTCAGTACATATTACTTATCTGTAAAAAATTATGCACCTTAAAGTTAAAATATAAAACTTAGGTTAAAACCAAAATACAAGAATTTTCATGTTGTACTATAAAAGTGGCCCTATACTGTCTATGCGTGCAGGTTATGTTCGTGTTAACATGTTTTATTTTGAAAAGAGGACATAGAAGGATTGAAAAAAATCGGTCTGGTTCGAAAGTGCATGGGGGGTCCAGTCCACAGACTAAATACAACTACCAGCAAAAATGATTTAAAACATTATAAGTTTTACTAAAAAGTACTAAAATAATGGCCAATAAAATTACGATATTTAAACTGCACAATCAAAGTTATGTTTCAAAAATGGCTGTGTAAACTTGTACAATGCTCTTAGGGTTCATGTTAATGGCGCTTAACTGATTAATTCTTGTAACCCATTATAGATATTTTACGAAAGGATTTATTGTTACAACAAGTTCATTGTCACATAGTGTCAATAGAGACTTATTGTTACAAGAAGTTCATTGTCACATAGTGTTTAATGATGCTTTGTTTCTTAGTATTTAATGGTGAATTGTTACATAATTGTCAAATAGTTTTTCATGAAACATTGTCACACAGTGTTTAATGATGTATTGTCACATAGTGTTTATTAGATTGTAGAAGTCATATAAAAAACGTAATACATATGTGATATACCGTATAGCGGGCAATTTTCGCACGATTTTAATTTTCGCGTATTTTCGCGGATGGAATTTGATCGCGAAAATAAATTTCGCGATTATTTATGTATTCTTAAGATATAATAAGGATCTTTGATAATCCGAGATGTCTACTCAAATCCGAGAAATGTTTGACCCGCGAAACTAAATCACTATACGGTCGCCTTATCTCGTCAGTCGTACTACTTATCATTACGTCCAACGAATGTTTTAAGTCCATCAAACGTCCGTTAAAATTTCCCTTTGAAAGAGTATGTTTTGCGATTCGATAATCGAAATAATTTCAATTTATGTTAGTTTGTTTTTAGAGTTCACACCGTTAGTACTTGAGTTTTTAGTGTTGTATTTAAAGTGTTTGTGTATTTTGTGGGTGTGTAGTGTCTTGGTTTCCGACTATTGGTGTTCTCGATGTTGCCTTGTCTCCTGACTTTGATTTATGCAATCTTGTGAGTTTTTTCCATCGGTATTCTACTACCGTAGTTTTATAGATGAAATTGCTTTTCACCAAGCATTTAGATGTCTAAACCAAAAATTAATCTATTCACTTTTCATAGGGTTTGTAATGCAGATGATATAAGTTAATAAATTCTAATTTAAGTTGTCACATTACGGAACAAGATATGAATGCTCTACAACATTTCATTTAAATATGTCGTGCAGACATTTCCTAATGTCTGGTTTTGTGTCATGTTATTTTTAAACATTAATTTTGAGAATCATTATGGGAAAGCCACATTAATATTGATCTCGTAATATTTTTTATGGAGGAATCTAGTTCGAAACTTGGATTCTTTAAATTAAAAACAAATATTTGACATCTAAAAGGTGATGTGAAAACCGACAAGAGACTGAGATTCTTTAAATTGAAAAGAAACATTTGACATCTAAAATGTAATACGACAATGTTCAATACATATACGTGGATAAAAGGCGGAAAGAAGATGTCATAAGAATGCAATATGCCCAATTAAGAATACTATCATTAAGTAAAAGTTGATGGTAGCCAATAGATATCATCCTCTTTATAGTCTGATCTCTCATCTATTTCTCGTCAGATTACAGCTGCTGAAGAGTGATCTAAGAAACCACTAAACACAGACAGAAGTTACAATGAAGTGAGTAGGCTTTATTAAACATACTAATATTTTGAAAAAAGGAAATTTTTATGTTATTAAATTCTCAAAATATGCCATTTTAACAAAATGATGCATTTAACAGTCTTTTATTAAATTATATTCCACAAATATATGAAAATTAAAGATATTGTAAAAGAATATATTTTTGTGTAATGATTTGTGTTATTCAGCTAACAAATCGACCTAATAGCACTGTCACACTATAACGCACTGCACCAACCATGCAACGTTTGCCGACGTGAGAGAATATTTCCGTACACGCTTGTGTGCGTTGTACAAGTAAGAAGCAAGTTCTTAACACGTTACAAACACGTCGACACACGTTGATGTGCGTTGTTGAATGTTTGGTGCGTCAGAAAATTTAAACATGCTCAAAATTTCACGACGCTCGCCAACGTATTGTTGATACGTTATGCACACATTAGACGAACTCTAAATGTACATTTTGAACGCAATGTGTGTGATATGTAGTAGTTTCTCGAACGTTGTTTTAAACTTCTAAAGAACGCAAACCAAACGTCCTTGCAACTAAGGAATAACGTATTAGCCAATGTTTTATTATAAAAATAATGGTTATAGAGCAAGACAAAATTCCAAAGAAATGTCAATAACTGCTTTATTTCAGAATCAGACTGACATCTTTTTAAATAAATTTTGTAATTTTCAGGGGACCTATCCCTCCTATTATTTGCTGGCATATCTATTCATTTTTACTTTTACAAATGATACTGAGGTGACTAATTTCCATCTTATGTGAAGAAAGATCGTCAAAACGCTAAACAGATGTTCTATGAATGCCAGAAGATTGTTATGGATGCGTTCAGTTTTACTTTAAGAACTCTAGTAAAACGCCTTTGAAACGTCACCATACGCTATCATATGTTTTATGAGCGTTGCAGACAAGTTATGAATAAGTTTTCCGTGCGTTGTATGTCGTTAGCCTCACGTTATGAATGCACTCAACTACTATAGGTTCTTATACTAGACTATATCAAAGATAGGGGATATCTTCCACGGGTGTGAAAACTTCCGTCTTTTCTCGAATAAAACGGGAGGAAAGACGTATAATTTCTCACACGAGTAAAAGATATCCTTATTTTTAAATTTGGTCAAATGTAAAAACCTATTTTTCCGTAAAAAACAACGATCAACCCGACGGAAAGTATATCTGGCAATTTCGTTCTTGTGGAGTTCTCAATTGTAACGTCACATCATACATGGAGTTTATTGTGGTAACAATTGTGGTATCGAACACATCGCAACGTCTGATTGGACATTTACCTGTGTAAGACAGCTTGACATGACCCTGTCTTCTATGGGCTGTCTTACACAGGAAAGCATCCATTTACGAAAGAAAAGTAAAAATGGACGAAAACCTTATTGAAAATATCAAATGCCATAAACTTCTTGCCATTGAAATAGATGAAAATTTAGAATAGGAGTTTCATGTAAATAAAAATGTAAGATTATTTCTTAAAAAATAGCACTTTTAAATAAGGTAAAAAAAAAACTCATTCATTTTTCCATATACTGATTACAGCAGTTCAGGTATGGGGGGAAGTACATAAGAAGGAATCAGATGAATTACAAAACTTTAGAAAAGAGCTGCCAGAATAATACTTGAGTGTGACAGTTTCATCAATATTGATGTTTTCTTCCTTAAAAGTTAAAATGGTTACCTTTTGTTGAACGAGTCAAATATCAAAAGTCTTTGTTGATGTTTAAAGTATATGGAAAAGAATACTTATTTCTAGAATCAGTTTATGAAGTTCACAGTTATAATTTGAGGTCTGCAGAAAATGATGATTTATTTTTAAATAGACCAAATACAAATTTTGTAAGATATCTTTTCAATATTCTACAGTTAAAATATGGAATTACTTGCCATACAATATGACAAATTGTCATAGTAAAGTTTTATTGAAGGAGCTTTTTTCAATCATTTCTTGGAATGTATTACTTGAAATATTGATAAATGTGTTGCATGCTTGTCAGTTTATTTATTATGCTTTTA
The DNA here is from genome assembly GCA_002080025.1 of Modiolus philippinarum. Taxonomy (NCBI): domain Eukaryota; kingdom Metazoa; phylum Mollusca; class Bivalvia; order Mytilida; family Modiolidae; genus Modiolus; species Modiolus philippinarum. The sequence continues at coordinate 32,403 of MJUU01036607.1, read as the reverse complement.
GATTGTGTTTAAATGTGTATGAAATTAGTTGATGAATGGTTGGAGGGCCTAAATGAAAATTAGATAAAGTCTTAACTGAGTCACCCTCATTAAATAAAGAATTTACTTACTTACTTACTTACTTACTTCAGCTTGTGCCAACGTTTTTACAAAATTCGCTAACGTCGGCTAAAACGTTATAGTATGACAGGGTCTTAACGTGGGATATTTTCATGAGAGTTGGGAGAGGTATTATGTTCCAGGAAACCCGTGATGTCAATCCGAATATGTTAAGAAATAAAACATTTAAGAGTTGCATTGAACAGTTGCAATGAATCAATGAATGAATAAATATATAAATAAAAAACTAAATTTGTGTATAGCATAACGAATTCGACTGTTTTGATGCAATTTCGGTATTTTTTTGTATTTTGAACCATTGGGCAGATGCCACTGCTGGTGGACCAGAAGTCCCCCAGGGTATTCACAAGCCCAATAGCCAAGACTTGTCTGACATTAAAATTATACTTTGAGTGTAATAGAAATTCACTGGTTTTTTTATCAAAATTCTAACCACTTGAAACAACTGAGACTTCAATTCGTGTATAGCTCTCGGTAGATGTCATGATACTAGATTTGGCTTCCTGTTTCGACATTTTTGGAAGTGAGTACTTCTTTCTCGACTACTTTTGGATTATGGCTTTCCATATTGGATTTAAATGCTGCTGATGAGAGGTTACTCTTTGAAACACGTGTACAGCATAACGATTTTTTTTAACTTTTTATGCAACTTCGGTATTCTTTGTATTTTGTATATGACAGCAAGTACTATTCATTTTGCTTATGTTGTTTATTATTTCAAACAACATTATTAGCAGATTTTCTCTGTGCTGTAAATAACCATTATTTCTCTCCAGTGCAGATAAAAATCCACAGCATGAGACTTTTATAAAAATAAATTAAAAAAAATACTTAGATCTCTCTAATTCCAATCTTATTTTTTTGCAGCTGTTAGGAAATATGATTTGAGGCAATAGGAAATTAATGTTTTATTCATTTTGTTCAAAGAATATCTTGTGCGCTATGTACCGGTATATCTATAGTTAACAAGAATAGAATTCCTGGGTCCCCCGCCGCTCAAGTGATATACTGGTATACTGTATATGAAATTTTTAAACATTCAGGGTTTTTCCAGAATTAAATATGTGGGGATACAAAAAGTATCGACCATGGCAGATGTTCGAACTTGACCAAGGTATAAGTGGTATTAACATTTGGTATTAATCTCATGAAAATCCGTTAAAATTTGTAGGCATGAGAGTGCTTACAAGGTCAACTTTTGTATAAAACAGAGTCATTATTTTCGTGAAAGTCCAATAACTCCTTCAGAATGATCGACTGAGGGTAATTTTTGAACTTGGCCAAGGTATTAGTAGTATAAACATTTGGTATAAATTTCATGAGAATCCGTCAAAATTTGTAGGCATGAGAGCGCTTACAAGGTCAATTTTTGGCTAAAACGGTGTCGTTATTTTGGTCGAAGTCCCATGACTCTGTCAAAAAGTACGGACCGAGGCTAATTTTAGAACTTGACCAAGGTATTAATGGTATAAATATTTGGTATAAATTTCATGAGAATCTGTCAAAATCTGTAGGAATGAGAGCGCTTACAAGGTCAAGTGTAGTATAAAACAGTCATTATTTTCGTCAAAGTCCAATAACTCCATCAAAAAAATATCGATCGAGGCTGATTTTCGAACTTTACCAAGGTATTTGCGGTATAAATATTTGGTATAAATTTCATGAGAATCCGTCAATATTTATAGGCATGAGAGCGCTTAAAAGGTCAATTTTTGGCTTAAACAGTGTGGTTATTTCGGTCAAAGTCCCATAACTCCGTCAAAAGGTATCGACCGAGACTGATTTTCGAACTTGACCAAGGTATTAGTGATATAATCATTTGGTATAAATTTCATGAGAATCTGTTAACATTTGTAGGCATGAGAGCGCCTACAAGGTCAATTTTTGGATAAAACAGAGTCATGATTTCGGTCAAAGTCCCGTAACTCCGTCACAAAGTATCGACCGAGACTGATATTAAAACTTGACCAAGGTATAAGTGATATAAACATTTGGTATAAATTTCATGAAATTCCATTGAAATTTGTAGGCATGAGAGCTTCAAAGTACACAAATAAAATGACAATGCGATCTCTCATGAAAGTTAGAGTGATATCAGATTCTCCGGACGGGTACGCATGCTTTGCTCTGTTAACAGCAACCGTTGCACTGTAAGTAAATTATTCTAGAATAAAGTCAATATCGGTATCGTCAAATCCGGAAAGACATGAATGTAGCTGAAAATGTACGCTTTCAATGATGTTATGGTGACGGCGATTTAATTTCTTAATGGATGAAATTCACAAAGGCTGAACACATCCTTGACTTAGCAATTTTTGTGACAGTGTCTCTGCTCTATCAAAAAGCATTGTACAAATAAAATTGTCGACAGTAACAAATGAACTGTGAAATGTACACTCTATAGGCTGAAGAGCTAAGCTAAGACCTTTTTCAGGAAAGGGAAATTTCACTATTTGGAATTTGGAATAATCTTGCTTGTCATAAAGATTTCTAACGACCATCTCCGTCAATATACAACAAAAGATCAAGGTACGAAGCTGAAGTACGTGTATCATAACTTTCTTAAAATTCAAAATTTTTGGAAAAGATCTGATGTTTTTATCTTTTTAATGTTGGATTATTAACCCTTTCCTTTATATATTTATATTGACGCCTTGAGGGTGCTGTTTAAGGCTCTAGGATGAGGACATGGGCTAATTAAACAAAATATAACTTGGGCAAAAAATGAGTGTTTTTCGCGCGGCTCGGGACTCAAAAGACATGTCAGGGGGTCCCAGAGGGGGTGTGCCCCTCTTCGGGGGGTTCCAAGGGGCACAAGCCCCCTCGCTGGAAATGAAATGTTGGGGGACATACATCAACGCTAGATAGCCTAGCCTATAGCTCATTAGTGGATATTTGGATTTTGATGAGTTGCTGGCTGTAGTATGCACTGCAATTTTTTTTTAATTTGAAACCTGAATTAGGAGGGCAAAAATTGTAAAAAAAAAAATGCTTTTTCTACCTTTTAGGCCCCCTGTTGTCTCCATGGCAACAAGGAACTAGGTTGTGAAAGCATTTTTTCCTGAAGTCATTAGGCCATTAAGTACTTTTACAAAGTATGAACCCTCTGGGTTGAATTTCAAAGAAACTAGAACATTTTGATTTTCTAGCTCAGTTCAGAATGGTCAAAAATTGACTTTTCAGCCAAGTCTCAGACAGGAAAGGGTTAAGAGAAAGTACACCGTCTTTGTATTGGAAGCTGACAATTAAAGAACTAGGCTATTTTTTTCCTTTGTAAAACCTTTGCCTAATATGAGCATATTATTTGAAAGAAAAAGCAACGGAATGGGAGCTAGGTCATAAGGCCTTTTAAAAATTGACCAAATATAACATTCAATAATATGCAGTAAATAATTAGAGAAACCGAATTCATTTTTGTTTAGAATAATGACAGAAATGATTTCTGCATTAACAGTTAGATTATTTAAAATTTTTTTTCAATAAATATCAACGTTAATAAAGTTTCAGACAAAGCAATTCGCAGCTAATTCGCTGCAAAGTCATTTTTGTCATCAGAATATAGCAAAGAAGGCAGAATTGATACAATATTGTCCCGTGCAAGATATTTTCATGTTTTACACGTCGTTTTGAAATTGAGAAATAATATTTTTACATTAAGCAGAAGTTAGAACTTGCACTACAAAACAAAAAATGAATAAAATGAATAAAAATTGTACACACAAAATCATACGTTTACAATAAGTTACGTACACAATAAATCATTTATTTTGAATAAACTTAAAGAGACCCGGCACACACTGGTCTATGATAACGCACTGACAACGGTGCCAACGCGCTGACAACGGTCTTTGCAACGCACGGACAACGGAAATATATAGTATTCTAATATGGGAACAATGGAAACCATGACGACAAGCCAATAACATAATGAGCGACGTCACAACAGTCTTTACGCTGAAATAGACGACGTCATAATATGTTTTGTGCACAAAAACGTCAGTAAATCTTGTGTAATGGCTGTCATTACCGTGTACACTATAGGTCCGCTACGCTCTGGGTAAAATATTAACGAAAATAATGGCCACCCATATGTAAATCTCCAACAAACCACCGGCGTCCAAGAATTATTTCTTAATAACACGCGTAGATCTGACGGTAGGTTTTATTTTTGGTGTTTTAAGATTTTATTGAAATCCATTATAATTTTGAAAATACCCACACGGAATGTGAAAATTATTGCGGAATCTGGATGTTACGTTAGTAAAGTGCAAAAAACTGGTGTTTACGAATAACACTGTGCACAATTTGAACGGTCGAACAAAAAATAAGTGTCATTCATGGAATTTCCTAATTTTCTCTCAAAAATATATAAATTTATGAATGAATAAAGCAGCATAACGAAATGTTATGTCCTTGTCTATGGTTTCCTAAGATTTAGATGACCCAGATCTTCGTAAAATCGCGTATTAGCATTGAAAATAATGCAACACATAAGACAAGGATTCAGGTACAACGCAAAGACAACAGTCTGTCGTATTACTTAATGACATAATTAGCCTGTTAGCTGCCTCAATGAGCTGAAACTACTCTCCGACATCCGATTTTTGATTTATTAAAAACAACTTGCATTTTTTTTTACGACTTTGACAGGTCGAAATAAAAAAAAACGAAAAATATTGCAGAAAACTTGATGTCTAAATGTAGCTGTAATGCTAAATTAGGAGTCTGTATTAGGAACCACCTTTGAACGTATTTTCAAGATTCACAGAAAGATTGACGTGCGTCTTCACTGTTTTTCGGACAGGTTACGTGTCACGTATTGATCCCTTCAAGTTCTCTAAATTCATTGTTTTTTAATTAAAAAAAATCAGGGAAAACTATCAGAGATATTTAAAACCTGAAACTCACAGTAAATTACACGCGAGATTCGAGCTCTTGTGTGTTTGAAGTCGAAAATGAATTTCTCAATTACCAGTAAGGTAGTACAGGACGAGATTCCTTGCCAATTTAGCAAAGAAATGCTGACCAATACCTCCCAACAGCGATAAACTTTTGATATATTTGAATTAAGCGTACCATAACATGCTCCATAAAATCACAACTAGATTTTAATTCAAACCTATTCAAATTGAACTAAAAAAAAACCATACAGCTCATTTGCCATATTTATGCTTCCCGCTTAATGCCTAAAATAAACAGTTTGTCTCATGTCATGCATGTATCCCATTTTCACACTAATTGTAGAATATATCAAACTTTGTAACTAATAAAAACGGATTATACCCGTGTAGAGGTTATCGAGAGGCATTGCGTCATCTCTAGATCTGTTTGTCGTGATAGGTCGGCATTTGCTGGCCTATAGTTCTCTCACACATTTACATACATGTTAGACGACAGGGCGTGGGATAGTTAGCTTAAACTTTACCGTCCCAAGAAATAAACATCAATCTATGGAAGAAATATTTGTCCTCAAAGATTTTAAATAAAAAATAACAATAAACAATGAACTAAAATGCAGTTGACCACATTTGTATCTGAAGTTAACTTATAATTTAAGATATCTGTTATTGGATATGTCATATGCTATGTACTTCACCGTTGTTTTTGCGTTGTAATAAAATCGTTGTACTGTGCGTTGACTTGAACAAATACCATTAAAGTACTAATTTTCAAATGTTCAACAAGTAGAAATATTTTGAAAAGAACCAGAAAGGTAGTGTGTTTCTTTATGCTTTAGGTTCTATTCATACATTTATGTATTTTAACAAGAATTTCAGAAAATTTCCAAAATAACACACATTTTCTCGTGAGCGTTCCAACGGTTTTCAGTTTTATCATAATATAACTATTTCGAAATACTTTAAAAGCACCATACAACAATTTCTAAACAATTTTTACATTCCGTGTGGGTATTGCTAACAATAGAAATAAACACTTTACTCGCTAACATTCATGAAATAAAAATTTATGGCTTCTCACCGCCATATTTTCCCGTTATCTGTGCGTTGCAAATACCGTTGTCAGTGCGCACCGCACCGTTGCCAGTGCGTAATCATGGACCAGCGCGGCATGCAATATGATAAATAAAGGTTTGTTGAGTAAATGTACAGATGTTGGACAATATACTACTCGAACGCTTAGAATTTCATGTAAAACTACATTTTGAAAAAAAAAAACATATATCAACCGAATTCTTTGAAGTTATCACCATTAAGCTGAGAATATAAAGCATTTTAATTGTTCATTTTGGCATAATTTTGACATATTGAAAAAATATTGATTTAAGGTAGATCGGTACAATATAATGTAGTCTTCTGCGATTTTGAATTTGTTATTTGTACTGGTGTGGTATTATCTGCTTTTTAAATATGCAAATATTTTTATTTGTAATGCATGAATTAATATTATATAAGTGACACAAAAAGCAAAGGATCTACATTGACTTAATTTTACATATATGGATCTAATTGGATGGTGTTTGGTTGTTTGATAATTAAATAGTTTGAAGGAGGATATTTGAAAAAGGGAAATAATCTGATTAAAATATTTTATATAGATATCAATATGACTATTTACATTTTTCAAATTATATAGAGAAAAAAGTCGGTGACCCTCATTTTTCTTTACCAATACATTATCACTCATTGAAAGTATGTTCAAAGGGCTAACATATGAGAAAAATTGAAAGAAAGCTATGGATTGTTTTAAAGAAAACAACCAAATACCTGTTTTTTTCCCTCATATAATCATTAGAAATATTTTGATTATTTTGATATCAGTTATTTTAAGAACAAGCACGGTAACCTCACTTTTTATTTTTTTTTAATTTCAATGCTAATATAATGAGAAAACTTTCCTGAGAAAATAAAGAAAATATACGGGAAGAAAGGACAAAGTGCGATAAGGGGTTGATTTGGCCCAAGATTCCAGTGAATTTCTAAGTTGCACCTCAAGATTTTCTTTCATGTTCGTTTCAAAGCTCAGATCCCATTTACAGAAAAATACAAAAGTAAGAACCAATGACGTCACAAAAGGTATAGTTCTGACGTCATGAAAAGGCTACTTTTGAGCATTTTCATAGAAAGATACCGAATTCGGCAGATTTCCGAACAGTTTTCCTAACCTGAAATATCGAGCACATTCAAGAACCAATTAGATACTTTACCAACCTATTGGTACAAATGAATTGAACCTCTCATACAAATATTTTTATGGTTCTTGCATGTGCTCAATATTTCCTATTCAGAAAAAGTAGTCAAAATTGGTCAATTTTGTCATTTTTCTACAAAATCGTCAATGTGTCCCTTCTTTTACACTCAAAAACTCTATAATCATGCATCAATATTTGAGAATTGTTACTGTTTACTAAAATGTCATACCCATAGAACATTTCAATGAGAAAATTCGGTGAATTCAACCAAATTTATTTTTCAGGCCAAATAAGGCCCTTACCGCCCCTACTCCTTTGGACTACCCATGTATCTTAAACACAATATCAAAATTTAGGGTCACAATTCCTTATTTATGCAAGTAAAATTGTGACATCAAAATTTCACTTCTTTTTTAAATAGCAATATCTATCATGAAAGATTGATATTGAAATGAAGATGCAAATTACACAACATTTAGAGTTTATTGGTGTAAATTTTATTGAAACCAGATAGGAATTGGCCTCACTATAATTTTTTGAAAATTTTATATGAAATATATAGAGAAAAAATGCAGCGAACATATACTTCTGTCCAAATTCAACATGAACAAAAGTTCAAGATCAAGTTAATGAATTTATATGTGTATCGGATGTCGAAGGGCCAACTTTAAATACAAATAAAATAAACAGACAACGTATGCCATTCTTTTTTGTCTCTTTTTGTCAGAATAATCGGATAGTGTTCAGTGTCAATAACACAGAATAACTGTAACCTGTCATAGATACAAGTGACTTGAATTAAAGCACATAAAGGTGTTAAGAAGAATAAATATGCCACAGAATTATGAGTAATGCTAAAATCTAATTCTAAACTGAAACTTTCATCATGAATCCGTTTACTATAATAAGTTTTGGAGAAAAATCTTGTTCCTATAAGGCTTAAAAATTTTACTTAAAAAATGGAACGTACCTTAATGTCTTCAAAAATTATATATATGTGTAGGATATTCAAAATTTTAATGGTATTTATAATATATAAAGTGCGCACAATACGAGATATTAGAACTATACTTTATATTTCAGATTATATTCTTGAAAGAGATACATTTCATCAGACGAGCCAACGACATGAATGTAAGTTAATATTATAAAATAATTTAGCGTTGACAACCAAACCAACTTCCCGTAAAAACATTCATTCTCCTTACCTGGTTTTGGTCTTGCTATTAAGATCTTTTTTTAAATTTCTTCTCTAGCAGCTTTTACACATATTTCGGTTTAAAGATTTCCAAATGTTTTGATTCGATCTGCACTGAAGAAACATTTAATCTGGGTATGGGATGTTGTCTCCTTGACATTTACCCCATTTCCTTTCTTTTTCGTATGAGTTGTCGAAATTGCCAAACGCAGAAAATAAATTGACAGTAACTTCGGTATTTGTGATTGATTACCTACAAATGACAAACCTTTTAAGATTTCTACGAAGGTTTTGTCGTAGAATGAGAAGAGACCCAACGTAGTACGATTTTTTTTAAAGACTGACTTTGACATTGGGATTTCCAACTGTCTTACAAGAGCCAATTCACATTTACATTTTATGTTTCATGTTTTTTTTTATCAAGTGTATTGTGTTCTGTTCAAATTTATGTGAATAAATGATAACGTGTACTCTAAATTTCGAGATAATTTTTTTTCTATTTTGAGCTCATTGCCATAATTTAGTGTCCAAGGGTGTCAACATAAAGACCCGTTTGTTACTTACTTTTTTTAAGAAATCTGCTCCATTGAAAATCCTGGGTCTGTATTAATTAAATTTAAACTGAATCATCACCAGGGTATGTAGTTTCAAAACAACGGCGGTAGAATACCGAAGAACATGGGTAGTGATGATCACAAAAATCAAAGTCCAAAGGCATGACAAAAAAGGCAACAGAGAAAAACAAAGACAAAGCGAGGACGCGAGACAGCCATGATGCACAGAAATCAAAAGACGATATTCAGAACAAACGCACTCATAGTGTGAACTCCAATGAAAACCGGGCGTAACTTTAGGTCCTCTTGAAGAGTAAGCATGTCCTGCTCCGATAGCGACACCCGTCACACTATCAGCGAGTCAGTCATTGGTTGAGTCAAAACCAGTTATGTCAAACCCGTGAAGACGTGATATCTAGCTGAAAGTGCCCGTTTTTATTTTGGACACAGAAACGTCATATCTGTCAATGATTTCATGGTGACGGCCATAGAATGTCTGAGGGGATGAAAGCAACAAAGATTGAACAAATGTATCATGTTTGTGCTACCGATTTGTCCTTATGATTGTTTGAATACATGAGATTTACAAAACGCTTTTCAAAATTTTACCATGGTACTGTTTTGGGTTAGAGAAGTAACATGTACCATGGAATTCAATTGGTTTTGTCTAAGGGTTAGAAAATGACATTAACCAATCCGCTACCAAACAGATCTCTCAAAACAATGTATGCCTCACTGACAGTGTGACGGGTGTCGCTAGCGGGACAGGACATGCTTACCCTTCCGGAGCACCTGATGTCACTCCAGTTTTTCATGGGATTTCACACTATGAGTGCCTTAGTTCTTAATATCGTCTTTTTATTTCCGTGCAATGTAACTGTCTTACCTCCTTCTTTTGTCTTTGTTTTTCTCTGTTGTCGTTTTTACCATGTCTTTGGACTTCAAATTTTGTGTTCTTCGCTTCCCTTGTTCCTTCGGCATTCTACTGCCGTTGTTAGCAGTTTTTGTGACTGCGTTTTGCTCTATTCAAATGAAACTGTATAAAATTTATGCTCGACGAATCGAATGTGGAATGTACACTTTATAGGTTGGAGAGGTAGGTATATTGCTGCTCACAGACTGAAAGTTTACAATTCGGAAGTTAAAATCAGCATGTTTGTCATATAGCTTAGATTTCCAACGTCCATCTTCATCTATGTACACCAAAAGATCTACTTACGAAGCCGAAGTAGGTGTATCAGTAGATTCTTTGAAGTCTAGCTCATTGGGATAGATCCGGTCTAAATACTCCTTAATTTTTTTTAATTATTAAGAGATTGAACATTGCCTATATAGCGGAAGCTGAACTTCAAGGACTGGGCTAAATGTTTTCGGTCTTTCTGTGTTAGCCCTTTAGTCCTTGTAAAAACTTGGCCTCATACGAAAAAAGAAAGAGATCAATTAAAAGTGGCGCGAAGTTAGTTCCCTTGGGAATCCCACTTGTCTTTTGAAAAATGAAACCTCCACATTCGACAAAAACATTGACCAAAAACAATTCCAACATCACGTCATTCTCAATGTACTTTTTGTTTGACTCGGTGTGGTTCTTTACAAAATATGTTTTGTCTTTCCTTACTTCTAAATATGTACACCTGCGTTCTAAAATTTTTGTGCAGAAACATTGATATATCAAATCAGCAATTACTATTTTCAGTTTATTGTAAGCAGGGTAGTATAACGTAATTAAAAGCTTGTATGTCCTATGGCAAGGAGTGAGACTGCTTTAGGATAGCTGAGAAAGGAGATTTTGAGAATTTGTCAGAATCCATATCAGATTGACGCCGCTTTGGTAGTGTTGTCCAAGAAGCAACTATTACTAAAATAGAATAAAAGGAAGGGGGAAATAAATTAATGTGAATATAAGATTCTGCCTTGATGTAATTCTTCCCCAATTACATATTTTCACTATACAATGGGGTTGATAAAATAAGAAATTAACTGTATGAATTGGTCGATATTTTGTTAAGGGCATCATATGAATGAGTTTTCAAAAAGTCAGATGCAGGTCTTTACCAAATTTTATATGAAGTAGACCACCGTGCATAGCTCACAGCAGTAATAAGTAGATACATGTAGATAGCAAGGTGTCAGCAGTTTGATTTCGATCAAAAAAACAATAAGACTGACATTTGTGTACTTTTCAAGGTTTTACGGTAGATAATTATTGTTTATATTAGTATTGAGAGGAGGAATTGGTGTAATAAAAGATTAATGATATTGACATGAGTATGAAAGTAAAGTGAGGTAGATTTTTGTGTGTTTGGACATCAGTATCATGCAAAACATGCGACTGCTCTTTAGGGCTAATATATTAATATGCATGTTTTCAAGATAACCCTAAGAAGCCCCAGATCGGGGGGGGGGGGGG
>MJUU01036607.1:0-20964 GCA_002080025.1 Modiolus philippinarum | reverse complement strand
GGGGGGGGGGGGGGGCATATTGTTTTTGTACTGTCTGTTTGTCTGTTTGTCTGTGCGTCCGAAACTTTAACCTTGGCTATAACTTTTGAACCATGTAAAGTAGACTTTTCATACTTGGCAAGTGTATAGGTCTAGTCAAGAGGAACATAAATATGCACAAAAAAATTAGGTCAGATCAAAGGTCAAGGTCACAGAGGTCAAAATGGGGTGAAATTGGCTGTTTTCACATATTTGGCTGTAGAATCTTTATTATTTATCCTATTGAGACGGGGTTTGTTTTATGTTATTGCTGATAAAATTGCGCAACTGAAGTATTCAACGGATTTGAGTAGCATTTACCGTTTTATGAGAAACAAGAGGCCCAAAGGGGACAAATGGAAAGAAATGAATTTCTAAAAAACCTTGGCTATAACTTTTGAACTACGCAAGGTAGACTTGTCATACTTTGCAAGTGTATATGTCTGGTCAAGAGGAAAACAAATATGCATAAAAATTAAGGTGAGGTCAAAGGTCAAGGTCCCAGAGGTCAAAAAGGGGTGAAGTAAGTGAGAACCGAACCGTCAATCCAAAAGCGAACAATCCAAGGACAATGGCAACACCAGAAACAAAAAAGGCGGAAAAAAAACAAAAACAGAGACACAACATGGGTACGGCACAGAAAAGAAAAATGAAGACATTCACACACAAAGATGAACAACACGGACCCAATAAAAAAACCATGGGTGAGATCAGGTGCACCGGTACAGTTAGCATCTCCTGCTTCTTATTCTTATAATTGGCTGTTTTCACATATTTGGCTGTAGAATCCTTATTATTTATCCTTTTGGGACAGGTTTTGTTTTATGTTGTTGCTAATAAAATTGAGCAACTGCAGTATGTCAACAGATTTGAGATAGCATTTACCGCTTTTGAGAAACAAGAGGCCCAAAGGGAACAAACGGAAAAAATTAATTTTTAAATTTTTGTCGGATCTTGATGCAGCATTTTTCTGTAGGTTTCTTAACGTATGTTTAAACAGATACATTTAGCAATTAAAACCATTTCAATAAACAAGAGGCCCATAGGGCTCCATCTGTTTCAGAATGAAGGGATTTAATTGGGTGTTTTGTGGAAATAAACAACTCTTGAACTATGTGAGATAGACTTTTAATACTTGGAAAGTGTATAGGTCTTGTCAAGAGGAACATAAATATGCAAAAAAGTTAGGTCAAAGGTTAAGGTCACAGAGGTAAAAAAGGGGTAGAATTGGGTATTTTCATATAATTTACTGTAGAATCTGGGGGCATATGTAGTGTTTCACAAACACATCTTGTTTGTTCCTACCTTTAAGTGTTTCAACTGTTTTGACTTTTTTGACAATCACTGTAAACATTAAAATGTCTTTCACATTAAAAAAATTTACACTTTTGAAAAAATAATTAGTTACTGCTAACTAGATGTATCATTAAAAAATAAAATGGTATCGAGTCAATGCATATGAGATAAATGTTTTACAAATACATGGTAGAACCACGTAATGGAACAATGGTCATTAGCACCGGTTTGGGTGAATTAATTACTAATTGTCAAGCAATATCACATTCATGTCTCTTTAGGCCATGGATGTGGCATCGTCAAAAACATAACCTTAATTGCAATTGGTAAAGTGCTTTTACAATTACTATCATCCGTCGCCCAATAAAAGTACAGGTGACCTGAGCGAGGGCACAAATACAACAATGAGCTATGCTCATATTCCAAACATTGTCCTTCCAAACTAATTGTTCTGTCAAACAAACATTATTCACAAAGGTTATAAATTTCATTGTGGTAAAATATTACTTTTGGTTTGTATATGGCAAAATAATGATCAGCTCCTCAGTGCTTTAAATCGTAACTCAATAAAAACAATATTTCTTATTTGCGGTATTTGGCATACCACAATATCATGTTCTTCTTTCATAGTTGATGATGTTATTGTACGAAATCTATTTAGAAGTATTTCAATTGAAGTTTCATATGTTAGTAAGTTTAATATGAAAGTCAATGGAAATTATGTCCTTAGCTAGCTGTTAGTAACTTCGAGCGTTTGTCAAGACAATACCTATGTGTATTGTCTTTATGTTTTATTTACTTTATTATAAAGTTACCCGTCTTGATAAGTTGGACTGTTTTCTTATACAATACATCGGCAAACGAATACCGAAGCAAGAACGACGAAAGGGGAAATTCTGAAATCATAAATCCAAAATCACGGCAATTCACAGCAACACGAATTGAGACAGTATGACAAAGACAAAACAAATAAACAAAAAAGAACAAGAACGTCATAAAACTAAAGCACTAGCAGTGTGAACCCCTATAAAAACTGAGGTATCATCAGGTGCTCCGGAAGGGTAAGCATGATCTGCTTCACGAATGGCACCCGTCACACAGCCAGTAAAGTATGGTGTTGAAGATCTGTTTTGTGACTGATTGATGAATGTCATTTTCTAACACTTAGACAAACCAATTAAAAGCCATGGTACGTGTTACTTCTCTAACCCTCAAACACTACCAAGGTGAAGGTTTGAAAAGCAATTTAGTTTCTTAATATTCGGGTTATTGGATGCGGATTGGTTCCATTGATTTATTCACTTTTTAACATTTTGGGCCATTTAGGGATTGATGTATGTTTTGAGGCTCCTCATTCTGTTAAAAACCGTACGGTTACCCCTAGATGCATTGTTTTGGATAGTTTTAATCTTGAGATGGGATGTTGTTTCCTTGACAGTTAAACCATTTCCTTTCTTTTTCATACCTCATAGTTAGTTCAAGACGGCCTCAGCACCGGTTTAAAATCAATCTTTACCAACCCTATTTTTATAGTATGTAAGCGGAAACGTTTGTTTATAATTCTTCTATCTTACAAAGTAGTCATTATCCTGGGAAACTATGGAATGTTTCCATTTTCTTACTTTTCGTCTTACTGTAATTGAAATGATCAAAAATAATACTAAATTACTTTTGCAGTAACTTTTGGTAATTAAACATTTATTTCAATCCAATTACCACAGAATGAAGCAGGTACCAAATCATAAATACAGAATTCATGGCAGTATAATTGATCACATACAGAGAGAGAGAGCGTAAACTAAAAAGACGAAACCAACAGATTTAATACAGAAGACACAAAAATAAATCACTTATAGTATAAACCACTAATTAAACAGGAAAATCATCAGGTTCTCCGGAAGAGTATGCATGACATGCTTCACATTTCCTGTCATTTTCCCTTCTATTCTATGAAATTATTACAATCAATTATAATATTTTATACGGAACAGTCATTATTCTTCCATGTAATGACAGTTTTTGTTGTGGAACAAACTCTGAAATTTAGCTCACTAGTGAAAAAAAAGTTTGATCGAAATAGCCAGCCTTTCTTTTCCAAATGTCTAGCATTTGAATACATAACAATTTAATTTATGTACTATGAAACAAAATCCAGATTGGCTAGACCAATGGAATATATTTTCTTGTATTTCTTGTTTATCACCATGTACGTACAAACCTGGTTAACGGGTTATGTATTCCGGTATATGCATGAAATCATTATGCTAAACTCCTCACAAGAAGGGATCTTGGTGGAAGCTGTATACTGAGGGTACATAACTTACTTTGTCAGTTGGTAATAGGTCTGGACCTGGCATGTCAGTTAACTGCTAGTAGTCTCTTGTGATTTCATGTTTATGTCCGTATGTTAAGTTCTTTCAGTTTCATTTTTCACAATTGACTAAGTCCTGTTGCCAACTGAATTTTACTGTTGTTACGATTGTTTTTCGATTTATCACATTGGCTATAGGGGGAAGGTTTGGGCACAATAAAACTAGTTTAACCCCGCCGCAGCAGGTTTGCGCCTGTCCTAAGTCAGGAAATTAATTAAGCCTTTGTGTGTCATGTCATTTTTCTAGTTAAGTTTACTTTATGTCTATAGGAGTCTAGGATGATGCTTATTTCGCTGAACTTGATTACTCTTTATTCAGGGGCCAACTCCGGCCTGTCGTTGGGTGTGGGGTTTTCTCACCGTTCACTGAAGATCTTATGGTGGCTTTTAGTTGTTATTACTCCCCTTTGGGTCGTTGTCTCTTTGACACATTCCCCGTTTCCCTTCTTTTTCTAACCCTACATTTGTCTTATTCCGAATGCAACAAAACTAAACAGACAGGAAAGCGTTTTGTGGAAAAACTTTTTTAACATGTAAAGATAGAATACAAGACATTCGAGATAGGAACTCTTGTGTAATTGAAGGTGGAAACTATCAACTCAAATACCAGTAAGAAGAAATACTGAATTCCTGAAAGTGCTGAATATGTCATAAGAAATTTCAAAATAGATGCCATTTTCAAAATGGCTCCCAATTTATTTTTTTTTAATTTTTAATTTCAAACGTGTCCGATTGCACCTAAAATAAATTTTCCGGTAGATTTCGACCCTGTGAATTAGATGGAATGATTGTATTGGTTTCCTTGGATGACGTGGAATATTACTGGCAATTGCACATCTAGTTAAACTACAAAAATAATGCACTTTTTATGTGCTTCATGCACCTGGTGTTACGTTATCTATTTTGTTTCTTTTTATTTGTCTTTCTGTCCATTTTTACATATTTCGAAACATCTCTATACGTGCTGCTTGAAAATATTTTCAAATCAGGAAATGATTAACGAAACAAAAACAGTGAATGAGGATATGTATAAAACCAAAAATGCTGATGTAACACAAATCGATACAAAAAAGACAACACAAATGAACAAATATGGTAAGGGATTAACAAAAAAAAACATAAGAATACAAAATTGAAATTAATAATATAATATCGGTGTTTTGTATTGTACTTTTCTTGTTTTTTTTAGTTATTTTTTTTACTTTTTTTTTCGTATTCTCTGGTGAATAGTGGCCTGTTATTAAAATTTCCAGTTTATGTGGGCGTTTCTTGTGATGTATTCTTTATAATTAACTAGTAAGGAGATTCAGTCCTAGTGTTTGAGGTATTTATGTCACAGTTTTAAACTCCTCTGGTTTAATCTAATTAAAAACATTACAATGTTGACCCCCTCATCTTTTTTATTACAATCAATCTATTTTTAAAGGTCACTCTTGGGACCGAAAAAATGTGACCTTATAAGAAAAGTGACCTATTTAATTGAGGTTCAAACTCCAAAGCTATAACTACAACAGGACAAAAACAAAGTGACGTGATAAGTCAGGTTTTTGCTGAAAAAATGTGACCTTTATAGCAGGTTAGACTTATTCTATTGATACATTTTATCATGATTCTGAAACATTCCATTAAATTCTATTTATTTGTCAAACTCATTTATATTCAAATCTTACTAACGTATAACATATAGAAGAGTTCAGTTTCACGCCAAATATCTCAAATACAAGACAATTAACCTATTAATTTTGTTCACTTAACAATTAAAGAATATGGAGTAATTATGCTTTAGACAAAGTCTATATAAATTCATGATGAAACCAAGCAATGGAACCACGCCTTTATTTTTGTTCTTTGTCTTGAATTTATCTACATAATTTTCAGACTAAAATCATATCAAATAAAGAATGAAATGATTATCATCTTAAATTATTTTCAAATTCAGAATCGAGTCCTTGAATTAAGAATTGAGGCCAAGTTTTACGTATTTATTTATGTACTCGTTACCAAAATGTCTCAACGTTCATTGCTTTGTCCGTATTAAAGATTCATAAAACTTACAGTGAGAAATTTGACTTGCAGTAAGTTCTGCCAATGATGGTAATAGCAGATTATTACATGGCATTTTTCATATCACATGTATTACCAGCCATGGGTCAATATCAGCAAAAGAGCCGAAGGCTCGAGGGCTGATAATACATGTGATATGAAAAATGACATGTAATGATCTTTTTATCATATGCTTCAACAGAAGAGAAAAATATAACTTACAGAATGTTATACTTTTTGATGATGCATTTAGTAGTTTCACCATAAAACCGGTTTAACCCACTATTTCTTTTGAAATGCCAGTGCACCAAGTCAGGACCATTGCTGTCGACAATTTTTCCAGTGGTTTCCACCTGATTTGTGTTTTCGTCTGATGTACTTTGGCTCTTGAAAACTCTCAAACTGCTCTGATTTTTTTTCATTTCCCCATTTAATAACATTATATTTTGTTGTTACATTGGTTTATACATGGATGTGAAGTACAATCCAATTAATATAATTATAGGGCCCGTGTAGAGCATAAAATTTGATACCATGATTTCCATAATTATATACAAGCAAATTATAACAATGAAGGGATATGGAGTAAATGCAAATGAGACAAAGTCTCTACAAATACATTGTAAGAATAGGCAATGGAACAACGCTTTTATTGTTGTTCTTCATCTAGTACGACTATTGTAATAAATCACATGATGGTAGGTTCAGGGCCAGGACATTAACATGTATGCGAGAAAAATAAAAAAAGACCCCCAATGTAAAAAAAACTTCCGATTAGATAAAAAACACTAAAGTAAGACATAAGAAAAATATTATCGACAGTAGGAAATGGGGATAGCTGGACTTCCTATTGGTACTTACAACAGCACACTTAAAAGTACTTGTGCATCTTAGTGTATGAAATCTATGTTTTTCTTAAATACATGAATTCACACTCGGTATGTTGTCTCCGAATGACCTCACATTTGTTTACGAATAACCTTTTGACGTCATGGAACAATCAAGATTTGAATTATGACGTCATATTTTAGTTCTATGATGTAGAAATTGCGGGAGCCTGTGTGAAATAAAAAGCAACGGCGGATCAAAGTGTAAATACGTCTATTGTTTTGAAAAACTGTAATACGTTTGAATGTCTACCTGTGTCCAGTTGATTCTTTTCATACAATATATTGATCTCTTCTACGGTGAAAGGCTCTGATCTTCTCTTCTTTGCTCCCAAACTCATTGCCTTCAATTCTTTCATTTTCTCCGAGAGGACATCCCGGGAATGGTGGAATTACTTGTCTTTTATGATACTATTGTTCAATTTATCAGTTAAATATCTTAAGATACTACTCTGGAATGCCTTGGCTGTCCCTGACTCATACGGAGATACATCGGATTTCGTCACTTTCATAAAGAAATGTGCGGGCAGTTTGTCTAAGTCAGGCACAGGAATTTCCTCAATAATATTTCTTAATTCTGTGTTTGCAGTTAACCAATTTTTTAAAATATTGTAGTAACTTGCTCTCTTCCGTTCTGTATTTTTGTTTCTCATAGCCTCAATGAAGTCCTGTGTCTCCTGAGCTTCATTGTCATTCTGCACGTTGTCGTCTGCGTTATCAGATTCTTCCATTTTGTGTAACAGTTTCCGGAAATTGCCGAATGTTGACGGAATGGAATGTGATAGCATTGACGAAAAGGCATGTGATAAAAAATTTATATCAAACGGCAATGCCAAATTTCAAATAATACATGATCAAGGTATTTAAAACCCAATTATTACACAGTGAAATGAATGAGTTATTTACTATTAGTAAATTTTGTAAATTTGTTAAGTGATAATAACAAAATTACCGAATAGAGCTGTCAAAAAGACAAAGCAGGTACAAATCCACAGCAAGAATTGTGAAAATATTATTGTTGCCGAAGATAATATGAAAAAAAGTATTTTATTAGTAGATACTTTATAATGCTTTTGCTTTGGTTTTTGGTTGAATTATACATACTTGTTCATTACAGGTATCACAAGACAATAATCAGACTTTAGCGTTTGAAGACAGTTTGACAACATTTCAACTTATTCTAGTATCCAGTATGTGTGTTGCTTCGTCTTTGCAAAATATGTTTGTGGTTATTGTCGCTATCAGATCTTTACGAATGGAGTTTCATAGTCTATTGATGATATCTCTTTGCGTTAGTGAATGTATTCTAAACATACCGTTTGTTTTGGACATTCTAACGAACACGTTATTTCGGACGAATTTAAACCTGTGTAGATTTTCAACTTTTATGCTGCCTTTTAGTTTTGCGTTGGTATACGGGTTTATATTAATGCTTTCTGTGGAAAGGTATCTAACTATGAAGTCATACAACTTTGGCATGAAACAAAAATTCAATGCCCATAAGATAAAATTGATTGCTTTAGTTCCATGTTTGGTGTTAATTTTATCAGTTATCAATTTGGTAATACCTTCTGAAGAATCGATTTCATCATGCCAAGCCTACAATTTATATGGGGGAAAAAGCTATATTTTCTATTTCTTCTGGGCTACAGTCTTCCAAATAATTACATTTTCTATAGTTTCCATCATTTTATGCACAGCATACACTATTTGGAAATTCTTCTTCTTGCGTCAAAACAAAATTGATGTGCCTAACCAATCCCATAGTAACCCTGGGCTGTGTGATTTAGAAATGATATCCTTCGATAGTACCAAATCAACCAACAAGAAGAGTATTACAAAAACGATAATATCTCAAACAACAGAATTGCATGCACAACTACAAGAAAAAGAACAATCAACGAGAATATTTCCGGCCATTCGCAAGTCAAAGCTGAAAAAAGAAAAGATGAAAGCATGGTCCGGGTTTGGTAAACAGAAATCAAATACCGAGACTACTTCAAACGATATTGAAATAATATGTATAGAAACTGAAGATGAAAAGGAATCAGATCAAATCGCTCAACTAGAAGAGTTGCCTGTTATTAACCACTGTGACATCAATATAGAATGCGCTGACGAAACAGAAAGTATAGATCATCCCATTGACCAACATGTGACGAATATAAAACGTGTTCATAACACAGAAATGATTACTCCAGGAGAACTAAATGATTATTTTAAAGACCAAACTATAGAGAAACAACGTAATATTGCATGGGAACAAAGAGCATTTGTTACAACAGTTCTGATGTCAATAACAACAATGATATTTACCATTCCAGGAATCGTTGATTTGTGGAGATCCGCAGTAACGGGAATATATGCTTCCGCTGAACATAAACTATACATATTGCTCTGTGCCTCGCTTAATTCAATGATTGATCCTTTCCTGTTCGCATTTCGTACCCCTGAATGTAGAGAGAGTTTGAAGAATGTGTTTTCAAGGCAATCACCAGGAGACAAATAATGACCACCAAAAGTCTATCTCGTTAACTCATCTTTGTAAACACAGACGTTGCGATTGAAAGGCTGTACATTACATGGAACATGTAGAAATAAACAATCATAAGTCAGAGAATAAAACAAAACAGTGAGGCAGAATAATTCATATCCTTTACAAATGTGTTTTTAACAAGTAATTTATGATAGGGCGATATATGGTGTGAAGTAATGAAAAACGAACATACAACAAGGGAAGTAAGTAAGGACTGATCCGTCGGTAAAAAAAAAACAATCCATGGACCTTTTGTTTGCTGAGCAAGCGACCTGCAGTATCAAATTTCGTGGCATTATGACAACCCTCTCAAAACAGGTCAACAATAACCACTGGAATATTATATCCTAAGTGTTTTCAGATTCGTGGATTTGAGTAAATCGGTCATCGATCTTTATATATTTAGGCGATCGACTATAATTAAAGTTGTCAAAATGTCGACTTTTCAAAATTCAATCAATACCCAAATTGCATAAGCGGTAAATTTATCTATGCTGTACACGTGTTTCATCAGCACCATTAAAATCAAACAATATGGAAAGCCATAATCCAAAAGTAGTCAAACAAGAAGTACTCATTATCAAAACATATCGAAATAGAAGACAATTCAGTACTAAGGACATCCACCGAGTGCCATATTTTTAAGGGGTTACAGTTTTGATAACTAGAGGATAAAATGTCCCCGCGCAAGGTGCAGATTTAAGATTGGTTTCTTAGTAATGATGTTTGTGTCTTAAAGACACGTATGGTGCCCTCGCAAACTATATTTCGGATGTGTACCCTCCGTGTCAAAAAAGAAAAAAATGAAAAATACGACTAAGTTCACCAATGTAATTTTTTTTTCAGAAAAATACTCCAAAATCAAAATTAGTACTAAAAGGCACATTTGTAATGTAAACACAAATAATTAACAAAATAAAAACTTCCAACGATAAAAACTGTAGAAGGTCTTTGCCAGACAAACCATGTACCCTCTATGAGAAAATCACAAAAGGGGCTTTATTCAGCTATGCATCCTCCCAAATTAAAATCAGTATCAAACGGTACATCTTAAATATATGTACAAATGATCTGTAAAATAAAAAGTTCCTACCATAATGTCTGTAGGAGGGGTTGCCCGGACAAACTACATGTACCTTCTATATTAAATTCATTAGAAAAATGACTGAGTTCAATAATGTTCATTTTTTTTTCTGAAAAATACACAAAAATTAAAATAATACCAATAACTGTTCAAATCATCTGTAAAATAAAGACTTCCTGCCATAAAAACTGTAGGAGATCTTGGCCGGACAAATTGTGTATCCTCTATGAGAAAATCGCAAAAAAATGAATAAGTTCAACTACGTATATATTTTTTTAACAATGGACCAATATCAAAATCAATACCAAAAGGCACATCTACAATATATGCCAAAACGATCTGTGAAATAAAAACTTCCTACCATAAAAAACTGTAGGAGAAACGGCCCGGACAAACTGTGTACCCTCTATGTCAAATTCATAGAAAAAATTACCAGAATCAACAATGCATATTTTCGGAAAAACAGACTAATATCAATATCAAAAGGTACATCTACAATATATGCCAAAATGATCTGTGAAATAAAAACTTTCTACCATCTTGGCCGGACAAACTGTGTACCCTATATGAAAAACTAACAAAAAAACGACTAAGTTCATCAAGGTATATTTTTCAGAAAAATTGACCAATACCAAAATCAATACCGAAAGGCACATCTACAATATATGCCCAAACGATCTGCAAAATAAAAACCTCCTACCACAGACCTGTTTACCCAACTTAGCACGAAACAGTAGTCCAAGACGAAGAAAAGCGTAGTTTTTGCCTTGAAAGAGTAGTTTTGTTTTATGCATATAAAAGCAGTACCCAGATGCTGCATACTTTCATTTTGGGACCTTGCACAAGTGTGTCGAGGCGGATTTTGGTTAGTTGTTAAATAAAACATATCATTCGTTCACGTGCTTTTATTTATTGATGTCCAGTGAACTATATTTCCTAGTTTCAATTGCCACTGGAAAATGGGTAGGGGCAGGAAATTAAGCCTTCTTAACCAACCCCAAGTGAATCTGCTCTTACGAGAAATATTGTAGGACGTAGTGTATTTCCATAACGATTGATTAGTTAGAGTTTTATATTCAGTGAGCACTATTTCAGCTTTACCATAACGAGAACAAATTAACTATTTCAAAAAATTATATGTAAAAGAAAGAATCAAAGCTAGAAAAGATGAGTTTTGATTCGCACTGGAAAATGGAGAAATGGGTAGGGGCAGAAAATGTAGGCTTCTTGACCCCCCCCCCCCCCAACGAGTCTGCTATAATGGAAAATATAGAAGTGGCCTTCATACTGCATAGGAAGTAGCGTTTCTCCACACAGTTTGGCAACAATGGTTCGCGTCCAGGCTTTCCGTATTATTATCCTACTTGCCCACCATAGACAAGGCATTTCTCTTAACACCCCCTGGGACGCGCCTCGAAGATCTGTAGCCGGAGCCCCTGAAAACAGATTCAGGTGCCTTGAAGTGCATTTATCTTCGTAGATTTAAACCTGCTTCATCAGATTGATTTATTGATTACGAAAACAGTTAATCAATTCAAAATAACATAAATAAATTAAGAAAGAATCCAATGAGGAAGGACAACTGGGACAAGATTGGAATGTCACTCAGAAATGGGTACAGACAGGAAATTTAGCCTTCTGAACTACTCCCATAGGCGCCTTTGTACGGAAAATATAGAGGGGTCCATCTTAATACTGCATGCGGCGTAATGTTTTGTCTACAATGATTCGCAGTCAGGCTTTCCGTATAAAGGCATAACTACCCAGCATACACAGGGCATTTCCCTTTGCAACACTTGAACACGTGCCCAGCTGCTCTTTATAATTGAGCCTCCTAAATTGATTCTTCACCAGATGACCTCAGCAATACACACCTGTTAACAGTTTTGAATAAATTGGTCTGATACATTTTTTGCCTGTCGTTAGCAATTATATCATTATTTGCAGCCAGTTTGCACACTCTGTATGAAATTAAGGCACCTAACCGCGATGTATGTACACAGTGGGATCACATGGACGCTTCCGATACCAGAATCGGTTTTCTCGAAATGCGCATTTGCAGAAAATAAATTCACAGTCAACTTCGATATTTGCTACCACTGGGTCTATGCCTCTGCTAGTGACCTGTTAGTCCCCGAGGGTATTCACCAGCCTTGTAGTCAGTACTTCGGTGCTGACCCGGAAGTCGATTCTATTTGGAACATTGCAATATCTAAATTTTGTAAATTTTGTTCAAACTAAGGAATATCTCCCTCATGCAAAGCTCTGTCCTTAGCTTATTTTGGCTTTACATTTAGATCATATTGTTTTTTTTTTGTTCGCTTTCAGCTTTAACACGTTTATCGATTAATGGACTTCCAAACTTCAGTTTTTCAACATCTTTGAGTTAATGGTCTTCCAAACGTTTAGATTTTATCTGCACTGAAGAGACATAAGTTGCGGAAATTCGCATATGCATATGCAGAAAATAAACTCACAGTAACTTCGGTATTTAGTTATTCACACACATTCGTCTCTTAGAAAAAAGCAAGTTTTTTCGGAAGGTTAAAAGTAACTTGATCATCAGAAAGAAATTTTTGCTGTTTTGCTTTCATAAAAAATATATGTATATTAATATTTCAAAATTGCGTTATAGAGAGCAACGTACAGTAAAGGACTTCCCTGTTGATGATTAGAAAACGTTTCAAAGCAACAATTTTGTAGCCCAAATATTTGAACATATCCTAGATTATGAAATCAAAAATAATCAACTTAAAACAAAATACTTTACTCCTGCGCTTCAAGCTTTAAGCGTTCCTGAATGATTACGTTATTATTTTTTCTGGGATTAATTATAGTAGAAATAATGCTCGCAAGAGTTTAAACCTACTTGCACTTATTTTGGAAATAACAACGAATTGATGATTAAAACGAATTCCAAGATACGGATATCATTTAACGATATTTCACCATATTATTATTTCTACAATCATTCGGAGCAATAAAACGTAATAAGCTTATTGTAATGGATTGAAGTAAGACATATGTTTGTCCGAAATATTCTGAGAAAATTTTGATATAATTCAGTGAAGCTTTGCAGGTAGTTATTACTCTATTTAATTGACCTGACTGGTCATGGATCAATTATTTCGGGCTTATTCGTTTTAAATTAACATAAAAGACAGAGAAAATTAAACCAAACCCAACCTGTTCAATAAATCTTGAGTAACAGACCACGATAAGAAATGCACCTCTCTTCTTGCTACACGGAATGAGTAAGTTTGTGGCTCGATAAAACTAATTCTAATGCATTCTAAATGTTTAAATAATTAATTTTGCCATAGAATTCCACCTACTGTCGACCTTATCATCGATGTCACCCTGGTAAAGCATGTCAAATTTTGTTTGATTTCAATGCTGCCGATGAGATTCTTCTTGAAACATGCGTACAGCATAAAGAAATTTACCGTTTATTATACAATTCGGGTATTTGTTTAAATTTTGAAAACCATTGGGCCGATGCCATTGCTGGTGGGCCGGAGCTCCCTGAGGGTTTCACCAGCCCAATTGTCAGACTTGTCTGACATGAAAAAATTACCTTGCATTTTATAGAAATTTTCTGTTTTTATGCCCCCGCGACGATAAGTCGGGGCGCATATTGTTTTACCCTTGTCCGTCCGTCTGTCCGTATGTCTGGCCGTCCGATGTTCCGCCCGTCCGCAACAGGGTAAATTGTTTGTCCGGGATGTTTCTCCTACAGTTTTTATGGTAGCAGACCTGTTTACCACTACGATTTTGGCGTAGTTTCTACGATTTTTGACTTCAAATTATGCCCTGCGCTTTTACCCAAGATTTCTACGTTTTGATACTAATGTGGTTGAAAAAATTTTGCATCCGGTTTCGGAATCTTTCTTGATTGCTCAATAGATGTGAAGGAAGCCTCTAGAGAACCTCGTAACATTTGTATGGGTCTCTATAGTGCTTTGCACAGGCCATCGTAGTGCCCTTACATGATTGATTAATTAGTTTAGTTTAACGTTCATTCAGCAATATTTTAGCTATATCAGAACGAGAACAAGTCCATCAGTTCATGAAATATAAGTAAAAGAAGAAAGATACATTGGTGAATGGGACAACGAGTTTTGATTGTCACTGAAAAATGATACAAATGGGTAGGGGCAGGAAATTTAACCTTCTTTACGACCCATAGTGAGCCTACTCTAGTACGAGGAATACAGAAGGAATATTTATACTGCATTTAGAGTTGTGTTTCTCAAAACTGTTTCTCTTGAGTGGTTTTGAAGTAATGACCTGACATTCCCGCATAGACAAGGCATCATTCCCTTCATCACCTGGAATGGCGCTCTTGAATTCCGGATGGACACGTGATGACCGGTCACCTTGGTATCGTAGACAAACTACCAGATATCCTTTCTAAAGTTAAAAAATTCCGTGAACCCCAGCACAACAACTAGAAGTACAACTTCAAGATCTTCATGATTGCAGATAAGGACTATGTTAAGAAAAGGACGAAGAGTCGTAAATTGTGAATCCGTATTCCGCTTTTTAAAACATCCAGAAATCCCAGAATATTTGAATACCCCAAAGTTGTAAAAACTTTGGCCAACCTCCATGAAAATGACGTCATTGACCCTGCACACAAAGCTTCTAACAACACACTGTTCGTGTGAAAAACACCTTGTCGATTGCCTGGTTAGGGAGATGGGTTTTGATTATCCATCAGGAAACCTTACATATACTCCCACCACACTATCAAGTGAAAATATATTCAAAATCACACTTCCGTTTAAGCATCCTTAGGCAGCAAGCGAATGACGAAAACAGTCTGTCCCTTACGTCAATTGGGCCCTAAACTTCATGATAATACGTACAGATATTGAACTGTTTTAACCCTACCTCTTGCTTTTACAAGTGCCGGTACCAAGTCTGGCTGTTCCGAGTTCCTATCGATGTTTACGTTTGTCTTTTGTCTTTTATGTGTTTTTCCTGTGTAGCTCCCTGAGAGACTATGGCATGTGATTATAATTTTCAGCCGTTGTACATATTTCCTGTTGTCTCTTTTACGACTGGGGTTAGCGGAATTCATTCCTAGATGTCGAGTAATGCTACAACCATGTCTCTTTAATTACCTTTGAATTTTGGGTCGTCAACAAACATAATATTTACTGGCAAAATGGTCTTATATTCGCCGTCATCCGTTGTCCGACAAAAATACTAATGCCTAAAACAAATAACAAAAACAAAAACATTTAGATTTAGATTTATCTAAGTACTTTGATTTCAGTTTCGCTACATAGACGATGATCTTTCTCTTGATAATCCAACATTTCAGGAATATTGACACCAAATCTATCTCAAAATGAACTTGAAAATAAAGGAACTACCGATACAAAATCTTCAGTCTCGTGCTTAGATCTTCTGTTATGCATATACGAGGATGAGCGTTTGAAATCTAAGCTATATGACAATAAAGATTTTACTTTCAAATTGTGAACTTTCGCTCTCTTCTACACTATAAGTGCCTTAATTCTGTATGTGTTTTTATACCCATGTGTTTGTTTTGTACTTTTTTTCTGTTCTCGTTTTTGCAATGTCTCCCGATTGTAATTTTGGTAAACACATCCCTTGTTCCTTTGGTATTCTTCAGCCTTTGTTTTATTACAAGTTTGTAGTAAAAATTTACTTCCTAGCTGATGATGAAGCAACCGTCATGATATCTGTTAATAAAATTCATTGAAAAAATATCGTCTACAAAGGTTGGTTGTACAAGTCGTGTAAAAAGCCACCCTCATCAAACCAATTGAAAAAAAGCTGAATTTTGGAGTTCTATTAAATTTAGGTAAATTCTTTACCTCCGAATATTAATTTTTTCTAAATTTTGCTAAACTCACCATGTGTAACCGTTACTATGAGGGAGTCGCTCCACGATATGAGGGGGTAGATTTCCCCGCCGGAGGAAGTAGAATTTCCCGGCAAACTTTCATAACAGCAGGTAAATTAGATTCACAAGTTTTCATAGAACTCATTTTCTTATCAGGGGATGACTATTTAATTTTCAGGGGGAGGCTTGGGCGATTTTGCCTAGAAAAAATATTTATTTTCATGAAATTTTCAAACAAATTATTCATTTTTACCAAATGTCACTTCAAATTATTTATTCACATTTGCAACAAAAAAATTATTTCTTCAGATCAACATTAAATTATTTATTTTCATGACAAGTAGGATTAAAGTATTTATTTTCATGACAAGTAGGATTAAAGTATTTATTTTCATGACAAGTAGGATTAAAGTATTTATTTTCATGACAAGTGGGATTAAAATATTTATTTGTAGTGGCACCAAAATTCAATCATTTATTTACAAAATCGCCCAAGCCCATCCCCGTCCCCCTTAAAATCAAAGGTCGTCATTAATCATATATGCCAAGGAAAATCTCAGTTATACCATTTTTGTGTTATTAAAAAAACAAGATTTTTTCTCGAACAACTCTGACTTGTATAGGCGTTAGGAATCAAAAGCTGTAAAATGACATGGTATAGAGAAGAGAACCATAAAAAAATCGTGTTTTCCAGTGCATATCGCTAGATTCGCAGCAAAGGGGTCCTTTTCTCTTATCCCATTTATGGATAAGTTGCACCAGAGGGAGTAAATCAAATTTCCAGTGCAGGACGAAGGGAATGCTCATATCATGAATTGTCATAACGGCCATTTCGCGAAATGGCAATAATTACTAGCAACTATCCCGAACCTAGCATTTGCTGGACACCAAGATGTTTTGTCCATTTTGTAAAATATATTCTTGCTTGAAACTCATTCCAATTCAAATTTGCATTCCAGTGATTGCAAATCTTGTGCCGCCATTTAACAGTGTGAGTAACCAAAATGTGCGGAATCGCATGGCACTTAACAAATTATTATTGTAACTCGATATCTTAGCCTGATTTTACACTATGGCCTTTTAAAAAACATGGGAATTTCAAAATCCCATGGGAAAATGCATTTTCCCATGGGATTTAGAAATATTCCCACGGGACTTTTATTATTCCCATGGGATTATTATTTCCCATGGGATTTCTCTAATTTCCCATGGGATTTTTTTTCTCCCATGGGAATATTTCAAAATCCCATGGGAAATAGTAAAATCCCCTTGGGATTATGGAATTCCCATGTTTTTTAAATTGAAATTCTGTCAAAGTGTGTTAATATTTCGACTTACTAATATGATTTTCGTAAGTTCCATGACATTCCGCATATTTTGGCTATTTACACTAAGTGGTAGCTCAAAAATGGCGCTACCAGATTTGCAATCACTGGAACTGCAAATTTAAATTGGAACGAGTTTTGAGCAACATCTCTTAAACTACTTTACAGGAAAAAAATGTATCTGTCTCATTCCGGAAGACGTAGGTTATGTTGGCAGCAAAGGGATTCCTTTTAATCATACCATTTATCTTGCAAGGTCTTGAAAAGTTAGTACAATTTGGTATTACATATATGTTTAGATTTGCACCAGAGGGAGTAAGTCAAATTTCCAGTGCGGGCGAAGGAATTGTTCATATCATGAATTGCACAGTCACATGCTAATATTCCTCCAAAACGGTCATTATTACTAGCAACTACTCGCAAACCTAGCATTTGCTCGACATCAAATGTTTTGTCCATTTCTAAAATATATTCTTGTTTGAGCAACATCTCCCTAAACAACTTAATAGAAATTAATTTATCTATTTCATTGAAGATCGACGTACCTTATAGAAGTGAATATATACACATAGACGCGAGGTCTTGGAAACATTGCAATTGTTAAACGATGCCAGTTATGAAAGCACAAATTATGGATGAAACATATGTTGACAGGTTTTAGTTTCTCACGAATAATTCTGTTTTTCAAACTATTTCTTATTTTTTGTGCGCAGCACTATAGTGAAAAGGAAACCAGGTTAAGTCCTCTATTTGATCAGTCTCGAATTCTGAATTAGAGAGTGTAGACCATGAACTTGGAAATGGTCTATTGTACAGTTTTCAGTCTCCGATTTCATCAAAATTTGCGACAATCAAAATGCCTTTTAAGTCTAATGAACGTATTCAGTAATGTGTCATTTTTAGACAATCAAAATGCCTTTTAAGGTTAATGAACGTATTCAGTAATGTGTCATTTTTAGTGATCCCCGAAGGAGTTTGGATAGTTTACATGGCAATTTAGCCGAAAACACTCTTTTCCAAATAGTTCTGTCTCATTACTTTCTTCTCAAGAAAGTGGTCTCGAAGTAAGTATTGTACATATGTAGGATAAGTAAACTATAGGGATACGAGATAGAGAAAGCGAAGGTTTAGATACCCAAATTAACAATGAAGGGATATGAAGTAAATGCAAATGAGACAAAGTCTCTACAAATACATGGTTATTATGAGCAATTGAACAACGCTTTTAATATTGTTCTTCATCTTGAAGTCTGATTTATCCCTACGGCTGAGTTTTGTTACTTCCGATATCCCAGTTCCTGTCGTTACTTATGTTTTTCTTTTGTCTTTCATTTGTGTTTTGTTGTGCAGAGTTAATGTGTGTTTTGGCCTATGGTTGAAATTTTCAGACATTGTAGGTGTTTCCTGTTGTCTTTTCTGTCTTAATCATTTTCATACTGGTTGACACAGATTTTATCTTTGAAAATGAATAATATGAAATCATAATTTGAGTTATCTTTGTTGATTTAAGATAGTTCATATTCATTGGGCCATAAAATACGAATGTTTACAACACTATATGATAAAATGACAAAGCTCTTTTTTTAGCTCATTGTTTAATGTGATGTTACCAGTATATCCATGAGGATATACCAATGAAAACTCGAGAAAAATCTTTTTTTCTGGAATGATAGGCTTCATTGAAAATCAGTTGAAATGTAACATAGAATGACCTACTGTGTATTGGATAGAAAACAATATCAAACATAAACGTTAGTTGACTTTTTATCTATTGATATAAAAATTATCTGAAACAAAATGAACTTTTGCAACATTATTTATAGATCCTTATTCAAAACAGCATAGAAATCTTGTATTTTTTCTAAAACAAACCTGCCCACCTGATTACCAAATTCGATTACTGTAAGTTTGACATCTAACTGGATTATTGAAGTGAAATTCTTTAAAAACAAAAGTAAAATTGGTTGTGACATTCGTGTGCACTGGTACGTAATGTTCAATATAAAAAAAAAGATAATTTGAAAGTTATAAAAACTAGTTGTACATCAGATAATAATACAGGAAAAAAACGTTTAGAATATGATTAGGGACCGACCATTTAACGTGAAAGGGGGGGGGGGGGCTATGGTTCTTTTTTCGAAAAAATTCTGAAGCTGATTTTATGTGAAAAAAATATTTTGGCTGCAAAAATGATGAAAAAATATTTTGAAGGGGGCTTTCTGATAAAAAAAAAATGCTTATTTTCCAAAAAAATATTTTGTTTATACTAGTTAAAAAAAATTTTCTGTTCAGAAAAATAAAAACCATAATCCCCCTTTTCAAGTTAAATGGTCGGCCCCTTATTTTTTTTAATCCCTTATGACACTATCAAAGTTTTCTTTGTTGATGGTAAAAGAAATAATAATTCTTTATGATGAAAGAAATCTTAGGCTGAAGATGTATTCCATCTTCACACTGGTACATGCATATATTCTGCTCTCGTGTTTATAAATTGGAAAAAGTCCTTGTTACTTAGTAGGTATGAGAACTATACATAATAATATCTGCGGTAGGGTTAAACCGGTTTATGGGTACAAAACCTACCCTTTCTCTATCACATTTCCCTATAGTATAATAAAACATACAAATAAAACCTAATATAGGTAGACAACTAACTCCAAGACAAATATCTTGAAAAGAATGAAACAAAACGTAATTTGGAAATATGCCTCAATGGGTACTCGCCGCTAATCTGCTGGATAACTTCAGAAGACAAGTCTACTTTCAAAATACAGTTTTTACGAAAGAGAACTCAATTTCAAAACTTCCCAAATAGTTCTATGAAAATCATTATGTATATCAGTAGTCATTGATAGTATCTGTGAGAGGCCAATATACGCGTAAAATATTCAGGAGCCAATCCTGTCGATATCCCGTAATTACATAAAGAATGTAAGTTCATTCCAGTTTTTCTGTATTTCATTCATTTTCAGCATTTATTTACAATTCTGTAAATCGAGGATGGGAAAAGTCCTAAATTTCTCAATTGAATTCATTATTGTCGTTGTCGTTGGCGGGGGGGGGGGGGGGGGGGGGGGGGGGGGNGCTGGGGGATGGTTGGAGCAATGTGTACGTGGCGCTCAAGAAAAAGAAATTACTAATCATTTAAGCAGTTTGTTCTGTTAGAAACTTCTGCTCTACTACTCTAAACAAGACAGTGTATAATTAAAAGACCGGGTTAAAAGACAAAGCATCTGTACATGATTTTACACAATGTCAATTGTCTTGGACTAAACAAATTATTGAATAATTTTACAGGTATTTATACTTAATGTGCTGTTCTCTTTCTCTTTTTTTTGTGTTTTATACCTTTATTTCATTTTCACAAATATGATATAAAAAATAAATGTTCATTAAGGTCTTTCACCACATGTGAAAGACCTTATTGTTTTTCTTCTGATTATTAAGGTCTTTCACCACCTGTGAAAGACCTTACTGTATTTCTTCTGATTATTATTATTAAGGTCTTTCACCACAAGTGAAA
>MJUU01036599.1:32102-46509 GCA_002080025.1 Modiolus philippinarum | reverse complement strand
TCAAAGAAAAAAATCCCATCGAAATCCGATGGAAAATAAAGATTTCACATATTTCAAAAATTTGCAATTTTGGCCCCTTTGACCCCTTGTAGCTCGGAAACGGTAAGAGCTACGCAAAATCCGTTGACATACTACTGAAAGCTTATATCAAGAGGAATTCAAAGAAAAAAATCCCATCGAAATCCGATGAAAAATAAAAATTTCAGGTAATCAGCAAATTTGCAATTTTGGCCCCGTTCGGCCCCTCATAGCTCGGAAAGGAAACAAGTTACCAAAAATATAAAAGTTGAGCGCCATATTAATTTTTCATAAGGAATCTAATGAAAAAAACTGCATCAAAATCGGACAAGAAATGAAAAAAATAGATTTTTGAGATTTCCCCCATTTGGGACCCATTTATCTCATTAACGGTACATGTGACATAAAATCCGTGGACATACTTCCGATTCCAAATTTCCTAAGGATCACACTGAAAGAAACCCCATCAAAATCCGATAAATAATAAATATTCTACAGCCCAATATATGAAAACACCTAATTTGGCCCTTTTTGGCCCTTTTTAAAAAAAACGGGCGGGGCCACAATACCCAAAACCAATCCCAACCTTCCTTTTGTGACAAGCAACATTATGCTAAAATTTCATAAGGATTGATCAACTAGAACTGAAGTTATCGCACGGAAACGAAGAGTCTACAGACGCCGACGCCGCCGCCAGTATCATACCAATATACGACCTCAAAAATTTTTTTGCGGTCGTATAAAAATAAAATGAGTTTGTTTATATCTTTTCGTCTAATTTCATCAGGATTTAACATTGATCTTGACCTTTGACCTTGACAATAATGAGGAACCTCTAGAAATTCCAAACTTACTATCACAGTCTCGTTCATCCGACTCGTCACCACAATCTGCATCGCCATCACATCGGTACGTAGCAGATATACATTCCCCGTCTTCACACCGGAATTCAGTACCATTGTGACACAGATTGGGTATAACATCTGGGTCTGAAAATGTACATTAAATTTCCATTTGTAAGTAATCTCAGGAATAGTAACTCCAAATGAGACTTTTCCAATTATCTTCTCAGTGGATATTTACAAAATTGATGCTACATTTAC
Organism: Modiolus philippinarum; assembly: GCA_002080025.1. Taxonomy (NCBI): domain Eukaryota; kingdom Metazoa; phylum Mollusca; class Bivalvia; order Mytilida; family Modiolidae; genus Modiolus; species Modiolus philippinarum. The sequence continues at coordinate 45,388 of MJUU01036599.1, read as the reverse complement.
ATGTTTTTATGACAATTGTTTCAGACACATAATAAACTGACTTGAATTACTGAAACTTCAGAGAGAATGGCCTGCTACAAGATCAAATGTCCCATTAGGCATAAAATCAAAAGTGGAAGTAGTTTTTAAATATGACTCAAAAAGGAAGGCACAGTACAAGTCCCTAGGCTGAAACTCCATGCTCCTCCTCTCTATAAAGAAAACCAGGTCTGGTTTCATGCTTCTTTTTGTGCAATCATTTCGACATGATTGACAACTATGTAGACTGAGAAAACTAATGTAAACTAGAAAACTTTAAGCAAAGCCCACTAATATATACCCCTGCTCCCCCATTTGATTTCAGCCGAAAAAATATCAAAAGCAAAAAAAGTTCAATTCAAGTCAAATAAAATTTTTAAAAAGTAGTGCACAATGGCAAAATGCACTAAACATTCTGTTAAAGTTTCATTGAATTTCATCAAGAGGTCTAGGAGGAGTTGTCACCACAAAGTGTGTAACCTAGGGTTCTCACAGTTTTTTCCTAATGAAATTCAAGGACTTTTCAAGTATTTTTCAAAATTTTGCAAGGTCAGAGTTTGTTAACTTTTGAATCATTTAGGATTAATATGAAATTGTCCGCTGATGTTCTCAGTGTTTGCTGAATTTGCTTTGAGAGAACATTATGAGACTGCACTAACAACCATGATCTTGTGGAGATGTGTAAGATCTTGAACATCAATCTGAATATCAATTAGCAAATTGTAGGGTATTAAATTAACATGTGCTAAAAGTCATTTCCTTGATATCAACATATATGTTTTTACTGTATAGAAAGAGATAAACCATCATGAATCACTGTGATTGTTGTGTCACATTCTAGAAGATTCTGAGTGGTAACTCAAATCTTTTTTTTCCTGTTTAAGGATGGTCACTCCTCAGGTTTTTGAAACTGTCTCTGACTTTCGGAATTCTCTTATTTTATCCACCATGATACATTAGAAAATTTTGTACACTGACCCCGACTTTTCTATTCAAAATATGTTTATATACATCTTGAATAAACTTTTGACAAAATTTGATGAAATTCTTGATATATCTTCATTGTATTTTCCAAGGTCGATTTCTTTAATGCAAAGTAAATGAAAAATCAAGAGGAGTTCGGTTTCCCGCCAAAATTTTAGGCACTTATTTCTCAATGAACGGGCACACTGACCTATCAATATTTTTTGCTTAAAATGATGTATGATCGATGTTCTAATAAATAAAGGTACCAATTTTAATATCTTGATATAATTGACTTGAGGAGTGACCATCCTTAAGATATTTCAATTTTTCTAACTTTTTGCATTATTGAAAACATTTGATTTCACCACTTGTATCTAAAAATAATGTAAAGTGCACTCTTTTATTGGGATACTATTACCAATTTTTTTATCTTATACATACACAGGTATATAAAATTGTGCTTTGAACATCCACTGAATGATTTAGATATCATATAAAATTAGTCTGTAACAGAACTTTCATACTTAACAATACTGGAACACTTCAAAACAACATATTGTACCAGATGTGGTTTGGTTACAGTCACTACTGATTCGAAATTCAAGACCTTTCCCAGATTTTCCAAAGCTTTTCAAGGTTTTCTCAACACGGGGAACGACAAAATCCATATCCCGGACTTTCTCCCAGTAGTGTGGGAACCATGGTACCCCTCTCGCAGATTGAATAAAGAACGGGTGGATGAATGAGCAAACCAGAGAACTGGAGGGATAGACAGATGAACAGACGCAAAGAAAACTATATACAGCCCAACTAAAGCAGGGGGTATAATAAGGTGAAAATTATGACCAATTTGACTGTATTTCTAAATTTACAGAAGTACCTGTGCAATTTTCTTCATCATCACCATATTTGCAGTCCTTTTCACCATCACAACGGAACTCCCTCGGTAAACACTTGGTATCATTGGCACATTTAACCTCTGCATCTGGATCACAATAACTGGGACATCCCACCTACAGGGAAATAATGGATCTTATCAGTGAGAAGCTAGATGAAATGAAACCCTGTTATGAACTACTTCATTGGGAAGGTCTCCTGAACAATCACATAAGTCATGAATAACTCATTTGAATGATCTTATCCATACATACCTCATCTGAGTGATCTGGGCAGTCTGCTGAACAATCACATAAAAAGTCATGAATTACTAATTTGAGTGATCTTATCTATGCATACCTCATCTGAGTGATCTGGGCAGTCTGCTGAACAATCACATCAAAAGTCTCGATTAACTCATTTGAGTGATCCCATCCATACATACCTTGTCTGAGTGATCTGGACAGTCTAAAAAATTTCATGAAAATTAATGAATAACCCATTTGAGTAATATCATCTTTGCATACCTCATCAGAGTGATCTGGCAAGTCTGCTGAGGCATCACATAACAAATCATGAATTACTAATTTGAGTGCTCTCATCCATACATACTTTGGTTGAGTGGTCTGGGCACTCTGCTGAACGATCACATCAAAAGTCATGAATAACTCATTTGCGTGATCTCATCCATACATACATTGGTTGAGTGGTCTGGGTGCTCTGCTGACCCATCACATAGAAAGTCATGAGTAACTCGTTTTAGTGATCTTGCCAATCTCCTGAACCACAACATAAAAAATCATGAATAACTAATTTGAGTGATCTCATCCATACATACCTTGGTAGAGTGGTCTGGGCGCTCTGCCGAACGATCACATAGAAAGTCATGAGTAACTCACTTTAGTGATCTGGACAATCTCCTGAACCACAAAATAAAAAGTCATGAATAACTCAGTTGAGTGATCTCATCTATACAAACCTCATCTGAGTGATCTGGACAGTCTGCTGAACCATCACATACAAAGTCTTGGTCTATACAATGTCCATCTGTACATGGGTACTGTGTTATACTGCATACATTATTTTCTGTTGAAATATATAATCATTTCATCAATATCTCTTATAAAGTATCCTGTTTCCAGAAATATCTGTGTGATGCTGACTTTTTGTTCATAATCATTAATACATTTTACAAAATTGCTGGCAAGCTAATTTTTCATTGTGAATTTAAGACACAGCTAATTGAAATATCATAAGAAATGGCCAAAATTCGGAAATATAGAATTTCATTTTTTTTTTTTTTTGGAACTAAAGTAGTAAACAGAAACAGAAGCAAAAATGTTCAATATATAGCTCAATCATTTCCAACCATCGCAATTTACTGATGCACATTGATATTTTCAAGAATTGACCATCCGAGCTCCTGCAAAACAGTTTTCAGTAGAAGAGGGGAGTTTCTTAGGATCCAAGGTCTATTTAATCATAAATAAAATTTACAGGATTTTTGTGAGGCAAAAATTAAGGACACAGAGCAACTTGGCCCTGTAAATCTTTATCAGTTAAACTATGATGACAGGCCCCTGTATAATGTGTTTATGTCTGTAAGACATAAGCATGTTTTTATTCATATGGATGTACATACTGACAAACAAAAGGACAGGGGTAAAATAAAATGCCACTCTGACTTTTCGTGTTGGGGGCATAAACAAGATCAAAGTAGCTCACCACAATATGCCTCGTCCCCATTTCCACCACAATCACCCTGGCCGTCACACCACCAATTACGTGGAATACATATTCCTTCAGGACATCTCACCTGGTCAGAAGGACATTGTTCAGCTAAAACAAAAGGAAATATCATTAATTTAAATGGTGCCAAGGCAATGGTGTTCATGATTCCTGTATTCATCTTTTGAATTTGCTTATTGTTAGTTTAAGAGAGATCACTACTTGATACTTAAGATTTTCTGTTCATACAGGTCACTTCTTTTAAAACAGGGTACAGTTATAGACACATTTTTATGTTAATTGATTTTTTATTGCTGGTCTTGAAAGTATATAGTAGACTCTGTGCTAAGTTAAGACAAAATATTAGTTTACCTAGGACATGATTTGGGCAGATTTCTGGTTTTCTGGTCCATGACAGTTTGACAGTTTACTAAGGGTCCACAACATTATTTAAGTTGACTCAGGGGCCATGACTGTATTTGAATGGACATCATCTGACTTCTCTCATGATCCTAGACACTTGATAATAATTTGGTTTACTCTGGGTCCCTGGCAGTGTTTGAGTTCATGATCCTTGGCAGTATTTGAATTTGCTCATAGTCCTTGTTAGTATTTTGGTTTACTCAGGGTCCCTGGCCTTGTTTGATTTCATGGTTCTTCACAGTATTTGGGTTTACTCATAGTCCTTGTTAGTATTTTGGTTTACTCATGGTCCCTGGCAGTGTTTGATTCCATGGTTCTTCACAGTATTTGGGTTTACTCATAGTCCTTGTCAGTATTTTGGTTTACTCATGGTCCCTGACAGTGTTTGAATTCATGGATATTGGAAGAATTTGAGTTTGCTCATAGTTCTTGTCAGTATTTACTGTTTGGGTCTAATCAGGCTCTTTTGACAGTATTTTCATTTACTCTTAATATTACATCTTGGTTGGCAATAGATCAAAATTTTAGGCTCTTCATAGTATAAATGGGATGTACAGGTAAACTTTAAATAGGTTTTCTGATCATTCCGATACATATTAGTAAAGTTTCACTCTCCGGATTCTGATTTACTCAGGGTTTGATTTAAATAAGATTTCTGATAATAGACATGTTTTCAATGTTATAACAATTAACTGTGTACTTACAAACAATGCATTCTGGTTCATGGCTCCCATTGCAGTCTGTGCTCACTACAAAATAAAAAAATTCTGCAGTCAATATCCTACATCAACTTCTACTGCCATTATTTTCTATTCTATGGATTTATATCAATTCTGCACTTTAAATTACAGTTAGCATTTTCATTTAAATCTGTGTGGCAGAAAATTCATACAAATAAATAGCTCTGCATACAAATATGATGTTTAAAGTAAAATATCAACTACTATTTTTAGTAACTGACAAAAATGTTAAAGTCCCAAAGGGACTGGTGGATTAGTGTCCATGATGGCAATGATCAGTATCTAATCTATTGATATTTTATGTACACTGTCCATGTATGATATGAATAATTGCCTGTCTGTGTTGTGCATAATTACTCATTTTTTACTACGGGTCTAATTATAATGATGATATCAAAACCAAGAAAGGTACAAAAACCAAGTTTTGCTCATCAAGAAAACATGCCTTTCTGACAGTCAGCAAGTATTTACTGGTGGCCATCTTCATTTGATCACACCAGCCAATCAATGGCAATCAAACCATTAGAGACATATATTCAAAGAATTTTGATTTTATTCCAGAAACCTATTACATATTACGGGTTCCCTGCTGTACACTCAACATAGACTAAACAATGACAGCATAAAGTTTGAAATTAATTCTAAAGAAGAGACTTGAATGGAAAGTTTGTGAATGCTGACAAGACACAAAAGCTGACAAGACATGAGCAGCAATATCCTGCTCTTTATGGAGATAATAATTCGTCCAAGAAACACACGAAGACATAAAAACGATGATCTGTGCCAAGTTCTTTGTGCAACAATGCATCTTAATTCGCGCTATGATATACATTCTCATGCAACTGAAAAATGACTGCTATGCATTGTAAATACTCAAATGACATTATCTCAAGTTTTGATCAACGGCATTTAACACGCAACACCCCGGACTGAACATTGTTCGATGAACGGCAATCAACAGATCAACATCCCTGCCTGATCCTATTTCGAATTTAGTCAATTCCAACCCCGATCATTGCAAAATGTCGTCTGTTTCGGAATATGCACCTTGACAACTGTTTCCAGGTAATTATGTGTATTTACCAATGTACGACTTCTTCAGTATTTTGTTTCGAGTCGGCCATTACATGTATACCAAACGCGGACCTAGGAGAAGACACTACAAAATGACAATCGCAACAAGTATAATGGAACAGCCAACGTGGAACAGCCATACTTTTCCATTCATTGATAACTAGAAATGTAAACAAACATTACGTCTTCCGTAGATTGTAAATAATGGACTGTTGTTCTCGACGGCTAATGAATTTAATTTTTTATTTCCAATGCGTTGTTCTTTATGATTTATTTCAAAACAGCCACATCGTTTCACTGATGTTTACGTCATTCATACAAATGTAAATAAAGGCATCGGTCTTCCATATTCATACATCTACACACAAAATTTTATGAATGGGAAATTCATTCTGTGATTAATTAACGAATTTGGGCACCATTTAAGTGTTGAAAAGTTTGGGCAATCAAATTAATGTTCAATGAAAATAAGACTATAGAGTGTCAAGAGTTTTTTTTTAACATCAGAAAGATGTGTACGAGGTTTCCTGAAAAGGATTCTTTTAGCATGGGTATGATCACTAATGTTTGATTGCGTGAGGTTGGTCAACTGGGTCGTAACATAGGATAGATCTATCCTTTGGATAGACACTAATCCAAAAAAAAAATTGCATGATTGACCAACTGGGGAAAAGGGTAAAAAAAAATTGCATGATTGACCAACTGGGGAAAAGGGTATCTCCCCAGTTTTTGGTTTCAAGTATAACTGTAATTAGTCATGCTGCATTCATAACGAAATGATTCAAACAATAAATTTTGACAATCCAGCAAAATCAGAACATAAACAGCACTAAATAAGTTGTTCACGGTAAACATACCTTTACACTTTCCGTCAACCATCTTACGACCTGCAGGACACAGACATTTGGCACCATCTTTACTGTCATCGTTTAGATCCAATACACAGAGATGATCACATGACTTTTTCAAACAGGGGTTATTACTTACACCATCTGTAAAAAAAACTGATGCAGATGAAAATCTAGAGGATAATATGCCCCTATGGTAGATAAATCAACGTGATATTTGTGTCTGTAAGACATATATGATCTCCCCTCACAAACATGGGTTTTAATTTGTACCAAAGGGGGAATGAATAAACAGACATTATTATATATATAAAAAGTGCATGAACATTGAAAAAGTAAAAACTTGGTTCCCTTTTGTCAACAATAGCTTGGAAAGAGTAACAGTTCTGCAAAATCTGTGGGCAAACTCCTAAAAGTTTAAGTCAAAGGAATCCAAAGAAACCGATCAGTGTATGCATTCAAGAGATCATATTGAGTGAAATATACCAACTGGATTAATAGGGTTTGTGATCTTACTGTTGTGTCAAGAGACATGTACTACGATTAATATTCATTTGTTAATTAGTACTAAAATGAAGAGGAAAAGAGATGACAACACTGACACCTATGACTAAAACATTTTGCACAATTTTGCTGTCATATAAAAAGACATAACTTTATCCCAATATTTGACTTCATCAATATCAATGAAAGCTGAACTCCGATTGACTTCATCAATATCAATGACAGCTGAACTCCGATGGCTTAAGCTGCATTAGCTCTAATAACATGGATGTCTGGAACCCTTTTTTTAATGCCCCCCCCCCCCCATTCAATTAAAACATAAATCTACCTCCATTGCTTCAACACCCCATTGTTTAAACTGTTTTCAATGGTCCATTCAGTGTTAGAATCCTCGAAATTCAACTGTATATTTTTTCTATTGCAGATCTGACATGTGACTTACCTGAGCAAATCAAATGATTTACCTGAGCAGACCATGTGATTTACCTGAGCAAATAATGTGAGTTATCTGAGCAAATCATGTGATTTACCTGAGTAAACCATGTGATTTACCTGAGCAAATCAAATGATTTACCTGAGCAAATCAAATGATTTACCTGAGTAAACCATGTGATTTACCTGAGCAAATAATGTGAGTTATCTGAGCAAATCATGTGATTTACCTGAAGACCCTGGTAAACCTGGTTGTCTCTGTCTATGATATACATGAATTTGTAGAGGTCTCTCTAAATCGTTGTTGATTTCTACTGGAGCCAGTGAGTAGTCATAGCGATGGATCTTCACCAAATGTTTACTATGGCCTATAAAATGTTCTACTAAATCATTCGCCATGGTGACATATAAATAATTCTCTAACATTGTTATGCTGGAAAAGTCGTGGAGTCTGTGATTTAATGTCTGAAATATAAAAGATATGAATTTCAGACAAATACTGCCCACATCTCAGATTTATTATGCCAAGTTTTCTTGCAACTGACTGGATAAGTGCCCTTTGTATGTAAATATGTTGTGACTGTCTTCTGTTTGTAATTTGTCCGGAAACAGATGACAGCCTTTTTTAAGAACACTTTACCACTTAATTTCATATTCGTTAAAGATCCTGGATCCATGAGTAATTACAATCATGGGTGTAGTGTCTACGAATTCAACTTAAACTGGTCTTGGAGGCCAAATTTTTTAACTTACTGTGAGGTATGAGCAAAGCTCACTGCTAAAGGCTGCAAGGTGACTTCAAGATAAAGAACAACAATAAGTTTAATAAAGATTGCTAAATTTACTTGTTTATAGATCTGAGGTTCAAACAAGATGTGTTTGTGAAACACTACATATGCCCCCTGCAGTTCCTTTTGACCCTGTGTGACACTGACCTTTGACCTCACCTATTTTACATCAATTTTTTTGCATATTAATGATCCCTTTGACTAGACCTATATACTGGCAAAATATGTCTATTTTAGTTCAAAAGTTAAAGCCATTGAATGTTAAAGTTTTGGACCACAGACAGATAGACAGGCTAAAACAATATGCCCCAAACCTCGATCTGGGTGGCATTAAAAGAATCCAAAAGTCAAAAGCAGTTACCCAATCAGACTTTCTATACAACATATTTTCTATTATCGAATTCCATTGAAACTACACAATATCATTTCTATGCCAATTACTTCCCTTTTTGAACCACTCTCCAGCAAACAGAAGATTGAGAGCAAACAATATGCCCATTAAATTTGTTTCATACACCTAACTAAGGTGCACTTACCCCAACACGTAAATTTGTGAAAATTCTGTATCTCAAAGAACCATCATAATTCATTCTCTCAATGATATCTCGTTCGATCCAATACACATGATGATTTGCAATATCTAATGTTAATCCCATTACCCTCATCACCCGATCATTTTGTAACATCGTCTGGTTACTACCATCCATATTTGCCCTGTATATGGCACTGGTATCAGAGATATCATCATGTACGGCATAAAACAAATACCTAAAATAAACAATATATCTTGTGAAATTGAAGTCTTCTTGTTCAAGTTAAATTTATTCTCCAAAATAATAACAGCGGAAGAACCTGTCTATTCTGACACCTGAGTCTTCCAATATCCTGTCAAATTGACATAATTTTCGGTTCCAAAGACAGCTAACTTGAGTATTCCAACACCCCGAGTTCAACATATTTGTATGGTTCCATACTGTGTCTGATTAGACAGGTCCCACTGTACTAATTTATTTTGTAAGTTTCTTTTTAAAACTAGAGAATGTGTCTATAAGACACGGATGCCCCGCCGACAAATTTATCACTACAGATCAGGCATAAAAAAAATCACTGCAATGTGATGGAATCAGGAACATTGTTTAATAATATTACAGATGATCATTAAATAAATATAAGTTAATAATTGACCTAAACAAAAATATTCAACTAAAGTCACTGAAGCATAAAATATAGGTAAGGTTACACAAAATTATCTATGAATTATGCAGTACAACACCACAGTGATTAATTTCAATAAATATCATTATAATATCCTCGTGTATCGTAAAGTCGAGACCCCAAGACTATTTTGTCTCAAACAATTCTAAATTAATTTCAGCAATCCTGTAAATTACAATATAAATATTAAATATACTTTCACTCTTTTTTGGCACAAATTTAATTATTTCTACATACTTAGAAGGTTATTTAAAAAACCCTTCAGAAAGTGGGAGGGCATTTCCACTACGATTTTGGTAGTGTATTGTAAAGTCGAGACTCCATATTTTCATACTGTGGTGAATATAAATGAAAGATTAAAATGGCACATTATGAAGAACATCATATGTACTGACAATCAAAATTAAAAGCAGTCATGAATCTATTTTCAGTGTCACAAAATATTTAGAGTTTGGCACTGTACTAAAATTCCCACCAGAGGAAAAATATATTTGCTAGAGACTTTTCAACTGCTTATTTAATTTGCCCATTGCAATCTGAATTCTTTCTTTTATCCATCATGTTTTGTCACATGGTCAGGTGTTATGAAAACGAAAGTTGGGGGTCAACCCCAGAAAGACGGTCATTAAAAATACCAAATATTTTTGTTGCACTCATAGTCACACTTTTTAAATTGTGAAAGGTAAAAAGAATAAAAAGTGATATGTTTTGCAAGAAATTTTTCTCAAATTACTTGTAATATAAGTTCAATTTCAGCCATCAATTCTTTGACCCAGATATGCAAATTAATCAACTGACCATGTCTTTCATGACCTTGGTGACCTAGGTGCTCTAAAAATAACCAAAATAAGATTCCTAAAAATGGACATTAACAAAAATGGCCGAAATTGGTATCTTTCAGGTTTTCTTTGTTTTTACCTGTTAAAATATTGATTTTGAACAGATACTTGTATTAATTTAAAACTCAGACATCACTTTTACAGTTTGACAATCCTGGGTCAAGCAATGGCTTTAACGTCATCTAATGAATGTGCAAAATAGATGACCCTCGACTTTACAATACTCTCGACTTTACAATACACGACGATATAATGTGTAGTTGTTACTTAGGAATAGGCCTAAATGCAAAAATTTAAAAGTCATTGAAGCGTAAAAGTAGGTCAAAGCCACCAAATAGTCAAAGAATCAGGTTGTTCTCATATAGATGATTCAATTCATGAAATATTATAGTGAAATGTTGTGTAGTTGTTGAAAAATGGATTTATATTACAAAATTTAACAAAAGTCACTCAAGCATAAAATGTAGGACGAATACACTTAATTGTCTCAGATTCAGATAGTGCTCACCAAAGTGATTAATTTAATGCAACTTCGTTGTAATATCTTTTTTAGTTGATGAGAAATGGACCTAAACACAAAATTTGACCAAAGTCACTAAACCATGAAATGTAGGTCATGGAAACCTAATTCTTTGTGTGTTGCATAGTACTCATCAAGGTGAATGCTACGATGCAATATAATAAAGATATCATGTATAGCTGGTGAGAAATGGACCTAAACGCAAAATTTAACCAAAGTCACTCAACCATCAAATGTAGGTCATGGACACCTAATTCTTAGTGTGTTGGGTAGTACTCATAGAGATGAAAGTTATGATACAATATTATAAAGATGCTGAAATGTACCTAAACACAAAATTTAACCAAAGTCACTCAAGTGTGAAATGTAGGTCATGGACACCTAATTGTTGGTGCTTTGGGTAGTACTCATTAAGGTGAACTCAATAAAGCAATATCATTAAGATATCATGTATAGTTGATGAGAAATGGACTTAAATGTAAAATTAAACCAAAGTTTCTCAACCATGAAATGTTGGTCACAGCCACCTAAATATTGGTGCATTGGGTAGTACTCATAGAGGTGAATATTTTGATTCAATATCATAAAGATACCACTTGAGGTTACCAAACTATGGACTTAAATGCAAAATTTAACCACAGGATGTACATACTGACCTTGAGGAAGTACGGACGGACAAGGCCGGCAAGGGTTAATCTATATGCCCCTTCCACTTTCGTGGTGGGGCATAAAAACATGAAGTTAATTATCAAATTTCCATATATCATACCTTGCATTGATATTTCATACCAAGTATCCTGTTTGCAGGGGTTTCCCCCATGAGAGCTTCATATTTGAAGCATTTCTTTCTTTTTGTTTGACAAACATTCGTTGGTTTATTGTATGATGATTGTCATATCATGAGATGCTTAATTAAACAACAGAAAAATAGATTTGCAGCCCTCTTTGTCCGGTATGCTTGGAGTTGTCTTGAATGTCAAACTAAAAGAGCATTTTAAAAAGATAAAACTTAGCAGGTATGAATTATTTTACTTATTTTTGTGTGTCCACTAGGGCCCTGATCCATATAACAGCAGATGTACCAATAGCTTATTCTATATATATGTAATTATGACATCAGGTTTATAAACCCGTTATGTTACAACTTTGTGAAAGACAAATCAAGATCTGGTTTAAATAATTAGTATTTGCTATTCATTATATGTTTAATTATTTAAGGGCCCAGATTTTGGTATGAACACAACTATCTTAAACGTTTATCAATAAGACTTTCCATTTAGATGTAATATTTTTATCAATTTTCAATAGGGTCTGTAAGTCTGGTTCAATTTCGGAACTTCCGGGCACATAATTTGTACCCCGAAGTTACATTTTTAACAGCAACATATGACGTTTCAAGCACAAAATTAGGACGTCACAATGCTGCAACGTCATATTTTGGCGGAAAAAGTTTTCAAATTGCAATTCTATCGTGATTTCTCGGTGTCACATGACGAGACTTACAGACCCTATGTTGTTATGGTTTGTTTCCAAAAAGTATCTTTTCCAAAAAAAAAAAAAATTAACAGTTCTTTTCTATAAAATGGTAGTTTTCAAGGACTTTCCTGGATGTTTTGCAAATATCAAGTACTTGCAATTTCTTCATTTTCCAATTTTAATTTCTAGTACTTTCAAAGTTTTCAAGCACTTGTACCAACCTTGTATGAATTAAGTGAAATAAGCTGTCTTAATGCAGGTAAATGCATGAATATAAACTTTCTTTAACTTCAATCTTTTATTTGTGGACATCTATTTTTGTGGTTTTCATGAATATAACTGTTTTGTTGGTTCTTAAATTGGTGGTTTCAAATTCTATGTATCAAAACTCTAGAAGAAAAATGCATATTGTCAAGAACTTTATATCGTGGTTTTAACAAACCATGAAATCCATGAAAATTGGAACCAAAGAAACAATAGTTCTTTCATAGTTTTAAAGATTATTCATATTTCAGCTAAAAATTAATAAAGGGCTACGCCGAGCGCAGCATGATACGACCGCAGCATGTCGACCACTGAAATTTGAACAAGTGTAATTGAAAGTGAGTGTGGACATACTAAAGAGCTTGACACAATAAGGGGATTGACCCAGTAATTAGCTGGACAAAAACTAGGAAAATGAAAATCAGCCCTTATGACTCCTTATGGTTCCTCTTTGACCCCTTTTAGCTCAAAAACGGTAAGAGCTGCACCAAATCCATTGACATACAACTGAAAGCTTATATCAAGTGGAAACCTATGAAAAAAATCCCATCGAAATCCGACGAAAAATAACAATT
>MJUU01036599.1:7929-26323 GCA_002080025.1 Modiolus philippinarum | reverse complement strand
TGAAATTGAGGTCAAGGACAAAAGTCACCTGCAAGACTGACATGTACTACCAATGACCAACCTACATACCAAATATTATCAACCTACCACTTCTAGTTATTGAGAAATGGACTTAAGCAGAGAAACTTAACGTGGCCACTAGACCGTGAAATTGAGGTGAAGGACAAAAATCACCCACCAGACTGACATGTACTACCCAAGACCAACCTACATACCAAATATTATCAACCTACCACTTCTAGTTTTTGAGAAATGGACTTAAGCAGAGAAATTTAACGTGGTCACTGGATTAGCACTTGATTAGTACTACCACTAGACCAAATATGATGTTCCTACATCAAAGGGTTTTCAAAATATCCTGTATTTAGTAAAAATCAGACCTGTTTACCCCATATCAATGACCTCAGTAGTTTTTTTACCAAGTTGTCAGTAGCTTTGCAATGTTGTCAGTAGTTTTGGAGAAAAATAATATGTACTCCTTTTTTTGCATTTATGAGTGGTAAGTGCCTTCCAACCTCATCAAATTCTGTTGTTGGTATGATTTAGGGCTGTTCCAGAAAAACATACTTGGGACAGGGGGAAGGCACTTTCAAATTGCTGCTATTTGAATGGGTTTGGCTCTTTTTGATGGTCCCAAAACATGAAAAATATTCCATGTAGTACTTTTTAAGCCTCTGACAGGCTTCTCTTCGTACATTGGGGTAGACTGGGAAGTTGTTATTGTCGTCTGGACCCCCTTTCTAATGGCAGAAGCCATGCTTTCTTTTTTGGCACCAGGTCTTCCAGACGCTTTACATCAAACAAATAAGATCATTACAATCAAGCGCTTTGAAGACTTCACATGGAAGATATATTTTCAAGATTTTTATGAAAAACAAATTTTTGCCCTAGGATTATCGATCGTCGTAGTTTTAACAGAACAAATCGTAGATCATATTTTTCAGCCGATTTCCATAGAAACTACGGCGAAATCGAAGATGTAAACACCTCTGAAAAATTAACGCTGTCGCCGTCGTCATACTTTGCACGCCTATGTCTCGCTATCCGTGACTTTCATTGCGGGCGAGACAAAAATTGCAATTCAAAAGTGTTTCTATCCAAAATATGACATCAAAGGCGTATAACTTTCTAGTATATGATGTGTGATGTTATATCATATAGCCGTTAATTTTTATGGTTGTAAAATTTTGTGTTTTGTTCCTTACAGTTACTATTCTACAAACTGAAAATCATGCAGAGATCAAACATATGTAGAGATATGCAAACTATAAATATATCCCTAAACTTTGCTTGCAGGGGTATAACTACCCAGTTAGTGAATACTGACATATCCAGAAGTCCAGATGCCTTGCAGGACATCGGTCAGGCAAAAAAAAAAAGCTGCCTGTTGGGAGATAAATTTACCGAAAGTTTCATAGCACAGTGGAGATGTCATTTAGCTGACATTTGGTCCTATTTAGCCAGACCGACTTTAGTTTTGCCTGAAATTGTCCATTGGTCAGGCAGATTTCAAAAATGTCTGAAATATTCATTTGGTTCTAACTGATGATGGAACTAGAAGCTGGCTTGCTAAAGAAACTCCTTTGTCTTGTTTTGTCATAGGGACATATAATATTCACTCTTCAAAGGGGAGCAATTTTAAAGCCACCATATGATCACACTTACTTCCAAAAGAGATTTCTGTAGAATCCACAGTAGTGATTTCACCAGTAGTAATATTGATACATTTCATCAAATAATTTATGGCTTTCACATCCAACGTCAACTGTAATCAAAACAAAAATCTTATTGTTATGATACAATTCTGGCCTTTTTTGTTACTGTTCCTTTTTCAATATGGAACCCGTTTTGGCAACTGTTTCTTACTCATGTCAAAAGTAATTAAAAATGCTTTTCCAATTCTCAACAAGTTATTAAATGTGCATTCAACATATAATCAAAAGGATGCTGATGAAATTTTAGTTAGAGGTTTCAAATCATTTTCATATTTTCCATTTTTTCCACGAACATTTGATGAGAAAAACAGACTCTCGTTCAACAAATCATGATTTTGCAACATTTTGATTGACATATTGCTGGACTTTTAAAGAAATATGCTGTGGCTGGAAAAATGATGGCACTGAGTTTAACTTTTCCCTGCCAAATCTGAGGCCAAAGACCTCAAATATGTCTTTCATGATTTACACCTGAATTTGTCAAGGCAGATACTTGTCTGTTTTAATACAATACACAAACAGGTAAGAGTTATACTATTGTATAACATTTCATCTGAAACTAATGTACATATGTATGTCATAAATAATTTATTGTCTTCCAAACCAGTGAATATTGAAGAGTATTTTTTTGTTTTATTTTGAATATTTGGTTGTGTATCAATGACACTTGTGTTACATAAAATGACAATGTCATTAAGTACAACATTGTGTTTACAACATAAGGGTTATCACCTTATATTATTTATACTTAAATGTTTACTTTTCCATCATCTTTTGACAGTTTTTCTGGTTTGTTGAAGACAAGTAATAAATTACCATAGAGAAATGTTTTTAGCATAAATAATTATTTTCTTTACTTTTTTTTCAATGGTGCTTGATACCATACACATAGCATCTATTTTCTTATTTTCTTAATTTCATTCTAAGAAAAACTATCAAAGGTCCAGATAATGGTTATGGAAGATATGCTCTGAAACTTTTCTACATACATATATTTGTTCTGACATTTCTGTATGCAAGGTCAAAGATGAAAGTTCAATGCCATGGTTCATCACCATTGCATTTTTAAATGTTACATTTATAACCCTTTGAATATGTCTTGCTTTTTTATCTTTTCAAGTTAACACAGACCCACCTAAGTAAAAAAATATACAGATAAAAAAATTACCCAGCATACAGTTTGTTTCCGATGATCAAAATCAACAGTAATAATATTATGTCCCTGAGTTATTGGCAACTTTCCATTGTTGAATCTGGTTCTGTCAAGATTTACGTGGACACTGGAATGTGGTAACTTTCCTGGGGTTATACTGGTTCCATCCAGATTAAACTGCTTTACACTAGAAAAATCTGCTATCAATAAACTAGGTTCTGACTCTCTGGGTTCTGTTAAAAGAAACAATCAGTGTAACAGGTTATAAACTAATTGTAGTCAAACTTCAATGGCTTGTATGGGCCGGTGAAAACAGTCAAGATATAGGGATGTTTGAGTCCTCAGGGTCAAATTATGTTTTAACTTGAATAAAGTTACAACAAAAGTGTTTGAGACATTCATGGTGTTCCAGTTATTGCAATTTGAACCACTGAAGTTCAACAGTACATGATAAAGAAGATTTTACGTCATTGGCATGAATTTGCACTAGAAGGCTGCACTGGGTAGAGGAGATTAGTCACTTTCTGGACTGTGCTGCAAAAATATTTCTTCAACTTACTCAAGAAGCAGGGATGCTTCCTCTCTTTTAGAGCTCCAAAGTTTGATTCTTATGGTTAAATGACATTTTTAAAGTAAAATCAAGATTTCAATACACAAATGAACTTGCATTTACTCACTGTGCAACTTGAGTTTATTTCGACTGTATATTTTTTGGTACAGTTTTACAGTAAACTTGTTGCAGAGTTGATCATTTGTGACTTGTCAAAATTTACTATTTCCATCACATATGAATTTAATAGTCAGATTTGTCCCCAACTGATAAGAAATCTATTCCTACATGATCCAAATGCAAAACTTTACAACTTTGGATTTAGCTTTTACTTCAGGCTTAAAGACCATATCTGATATCTGGTATTTAGATTTACCAGTTGTTGTTTGTCCCCTCTATGTCACAAACATGTCTGCCAAATGTGACCAAGAATGTACTTCAAAAACATAATTGCATGACGTTTTAGACTTTATGAAGTGACGTTTTCTATACTGTGACGTGTTTTAAAGTTGTCTGGTAAATCCTGATACCAGAGATTTGGAATCTACATCTTCATGCAATGGGATTTGGTCCATTTGCCGTTTTATTTCTATTGGACAAAATAATGACGAACGCATAATTTACATAGTGAACGATTAATTATTTAGTGTCTTTATATTCTGAAATGTAGATATTCTGAAATGTAGAATATATATACTATAAGTAATTGCTAAAATTTTTGCAATAAACAAATCCATTGGCAGTTCCGAGATCCCATGTAAACAATTTACCTGGTTAACAACAGACTTGCCTACCCTTCTTGGTCACTTGATCAAAAATCGTAATCTGAGTTGAAAAATAGTTAGTCACTTTTTAATGTGATAAAACATACTTTAGTACATAAACTACACCTTCCAGTGAAAGGCACATTATTGATTTACACAATACTCCCACCAAGAATACAATTTTCTGAGATGGAATCTCAGAATTATTGTCTTAAAAAGATTGTTTTTACATCCTTTTTATTACTGGAAATGCAGATTTTAATTATAATGTACAGAACCACAATGAAATGACAGACCGGAACTGAAAATTTTCAGAAAATACCACAATTTGACCAAATCATAAAGAAATGGTTAACCATCGTAAGGGCGTAAGATGACTTTGAAAATAGTAAGCCTTACGCCAAAATCATAAGGATAGGCAAGTCTGTAACACCCAGCAATATTGTCAAAAAACAAAGCCTGCAATACTGTTGAGGCACCTTATTTTGAGGGAAAAAAAATGCAGCCCGCTTATTCATATTGGGCATTAAATTTTCAATGTGAAATACAACAATTCTAGAGACTCATGCATGGGAATTCCATTCACTGTGCCGTAAAAATGAAAACCATGCAAGAGGTCATACATGTCACTTTAGGTAATACTAACCATTAAGAGCATGACACTGGCCATTGAGATCTAGTCTATATCCTGTGACACACCCACAGGAATAACCACCACTTTCCTTTGTACATGTTTGATCACAGTATCCTGGATAATCACACTCATTAAAATCTGAAAGAATTTGAAGAAAGAATTTTATTACAAATGATAGGCTTTGTTAGTCTTGTTCAATTTTGCAACTTCCAGAAGTTGTAATTTGAACGAAAATATTTAATGTTGAAAACTTTGAAGTGTAAGTCTCGTTGAATTTTGAGACTTACGGGTACATTAATTGTACCCGGAAGTTAAATTTTTAACAAACATACATGTCATTTCAAACAAAAATTTGAACGTAATAATCTGAAAACATCATATTTTGGCGGGAAACGTTTTTGAATTTAAAATTTATTGTGAAATCACCATGTCACATGACGAGACTTACAGAACCTATCCCCAAACATTATGTTGTGGCAAGAAACATTGTTACAATTTTATTTGTGAATTCTAGGTGCCACATGACAAAACTTCTCACTGATACTGCTCATGTCGACTGAAATAATTGATGATTCTGCACCAAACCATTTGGAAAATTTTGAGACTGATTTGTTCTTCCTTGGTGTAACAGTGCTTTACCAGACTTGGCTCCTTGATCTAGCTAGCAGATTATGGCAAACACCCCCTCGATCCATCTGATTCCCTAGCAGATTTTAGCACATTTTTTTGTAATTTTTAGCCATTGTAGATGTTTCCTATACTTTTTTTTAATTTAATTACAGATTCTGCTTATAAAGGGTAATAAAGGGCTACGCTGAGCGCAGCATGATATGACCACAGCATGTCGACCACTGAAATTTAAACACACGTAAATCAAAATAAATGTGGACACAGTAACAAGCTTGATACAGGCATTTGATGGACACAATAAGGAGCTGGACATACAGTAGGGAAAATAAAAATCAGCACTTTTGATACCTTGTTGATCAGAAATGGTAAGAGCTATGCAAAATTTGTTGACTTCCAAGCAAAAGCTAAGTTACATCAAGAGAAATCCAAAGAAAAAATCTGATGTAAATAAAAATTTTAGGTTATTTGAACAACTGTAATTTTGGCCCTGTTTGGCCCCTTAGAATCAGTAACAGATACGTCAAATATGTCACATACTACTTAAACCTAATGTTAAAAGGAATCCAAAGAGAAAATTCCATCAAATCTGATGAAAAATAAAAATTTCATATGTTTCTAAAAATAGGAATTTTGGCCCCTTTGACCCTAAATAGATTGGAAACAGTAAGAGCTTCACCAAATCTGTTGCAATACTGCTGAAAGCTTACAACGAGAGGAATCTCATCCAAATCCAATGAAAAATAAAAGTGTAGGTAATCTGCAAGTTTGCAATTTTGACCCCGTTTGGCCCCTCACAGCTCGGAAAGGAAACAAGTTATCAAAAATCTGAAGGGGAAGTGCTATATTAGTCTTTTATAAGGAATCCACTGGAAAAAACTGCATCATAATCGGACTAAAAATAGAAAAAATAAAATTTTTGAAATTCGCCCCCTTTGGGCCCATTTATCTCAAGAAATCCTTTGACATACTCCAGATTGGAAATTTCCTAAGCAGCACTTAAAAATGGGAGGGGTCACAATAACCAAAACTTATCAAAGCCTCCCTTTTGTGCCCATGAAGATTGTGTTAAAATTTCATAAGGATTGATCAACTGGAACTTGTTATTGACAAAAACCAAAAGTGTCTACAGATGACGACGACAACGACAGCACCATACCATTATACGACCACAAAAATTTTTGCGGTCATATAAAAAAAGCCTCCCCACCACTGCCTGATTATTATTGCATACCGTTGAAGTCTGTTTAATGATAATATCCATGCCTTTCTTTACACTTATTTTTTTATTGCCTATAAGATGTGGAAGGGAGGTATCATTGTGTAATTGACATTTATGTTTTACCACTTGTACCATTTTAAAATTTACATAATAAATAGTACATGCATATATGTACAATACCAGATATTTTGGAAAAGAGTAGAATATTTTATGTCACTGTTTACAAATATATATCTATTCTTTTTAGTATGGGGGAGGCTTTATTTAATTACTACAAGAGAAGGGGCAGTCGGAAACGACAGCTAATCCCCTCATCCGTTTATTGAATGTTTGTCTAGTAATATAAGCACTCAAGGAAGTTGTACTATTCAAGATCTGGCTTGTTACTTAAATCTGAGCCAGTCATGCAAGAAATGTTGTGACCTAACTTTACAAGACACCTCTACATACAAAATATTATTCCTTTACAAGTTGTAGTATCCCAGATCTGGACTCTCACAAAAACTTTAACCTAAGTCACTCATGTATGAAATGTAGGTCAAAGTGACCTAATGTTTATCTGGAGCTTCGTAACTTTATAAATTGCATCTACATATAAAATATTATTCCTCTACAAGTTGTAATATCCCAGATCTGGACTCTTACAAAAACTTTTAACATAAATCACTCATGCATGAAATGTAGGTCAAAGTGACCTAATTTTTATCTGGACATTCATAACTTTACAAGATGCGTCTACATACAAAATATTATTCCTCTACAAGTTGTAGTATCCCAGATCTAGACTCTTACAAAAACTTTAACCTAAGTCACTCATGCATGAAATGCAGGTCAAAGTGACTTAATTTTTATCTGGACCTTCGCAACTTTACAAGACGCATCTACATACAAATATTATTCCTCTAAAAGTTGTAGTATCCCAGATCTGAACTCTTACAAAAACTTTAACCTAAGTCACTCATGCATGAAATGTAGGTCAAAGTGACCTAATTTTTATCTGGANNGCATCTACATACAAAATATTATTCCTCTACAAGTTGTAGTATCCCAGATCTGGACTCTTACAAAAACTTTAACCTAAGTCAGTCATGCATGAAATGTAGGTCAAATTCACCTATTCTATCTATCAACCTCAAGTTCTCCTCAAGATGCATCCATGAACAATACATTGTCGATCTACGACTTGTTATTCAAAAGATATATGGTTTTAAGTTCGAATGGACGAACGGGTCAAGCGCTATATCCCCTCCCCGACTTCGTTGGGTGAGGGGATAATTATCTAAATTTATGTAAATTCCAAAACCTAAGGATTAACTCCCTCCATCGTAGTTTTGTCCCTAGCTATATTTAATATTACTGATTATTCGGATTTTGTTTGGTTTTATGCATTTTTAACATTTTTTTGAAATTATGAATTTCCTTCGTTTGGATTCAAGTGCTGCTGAAGAGGAATTAATTTCCGAAATGGCCATCCAGCTCATTAAAATTATTGCAGTTGGAGTTTACATGTGTTATGGTCTCATGTTCATTTACTCCATATCCTTTCGTGAAACTTCTTTTTAGCCTGTTGGAAATGATGTTTTATGGTTAGTTACATTACTATATGTTTTCAGGATGGAGATTGAACACATTGGATGTAGGATCTTTGAGATTTTCACTGTATCAATATTCATTTTCCAGCTCTAATTATACACATCTATTTTTTTTTATATATTCCCCTGTTAAATCAAAACCTTGGCTGGATCGAGTTACTAGTTGTTGTTCCATTTTCATTCTAAAATTACTGGGCTTTTTTTCCTGCATACCACTTTGATAAGTTTGTTTTTGTTTTTTTTTAGTCATTACATGTAATACATAAGAGGAATTTGCACACGGTCATTTATTGCAATCTAAAGGGTTTGCATAATATTGTAATAGGTAGCCAATACTTTTATCTCCTTATTTGGTGACTGGTTAAGACAGCAATCACTTAACTTATGCACATAATTCCAATACATTATTTTATTTGAAAGATAAATCCATAAATAATGTTCCCTTTTCCATTACAACTGAAGACATTTGTTCTTGGATACTAACCTACACATTCAGTCACATTTTCTATTGCTTTGGAATCTGAACAATAACACTTTGGAACACCATTTCCATTTTCTGGAACAATTTGGCAGCTGGAACAGTTTAAATTATCACAGGGATTTGGTTTGACTGAAATATAGAAAAAATTACATTAGTGATTTTTGTAAGCTTTACAACAGGTTATCAGTAACCTTGAATATGGGATGGCCTTAGTCTGGAACTTAGGAAAAGTGGTCCAAAGTCAGGAACCTTGACAACAGGTCATCTGAAGCAAAAAACTTGACAACAGGTTTCCCTTATCTGTTTGTTGACATTGCCACTGTCAGGCAATGGAATCAGAACTTGGTACTTGGACTGATGCCACATTCCTTTGGGATTAATACTGTGTGGTTTATTAATCATGTTAGTTAGTACCAAGGTTACTATGCTATTACATCTTAATGCTTCAATTAAACTGGTTCCTGTACAAAGTATATCAACTAAATATTCACCGACCCTGTGGAAGTTTTTGAATATAAGCAAAGCAAAAGTATAAAAGAAGCATATAATAATATAACTTGGATAAGTTGGAAGTTCTAAAATCTGTATGTCCGTCTTAGAGTGATATTTCATTTAGAATGCTAGTCATGTCAGTTTTGCATGACTGAGCAGTCATCAATAATTTGCCATAAGGTGTGATTTTATACTCGGTCTTGATGACATAATATATGACTACCCATCTTTTTTAAATTATTTTTGCTCTAGTCTTTGTTTCATTGATATTTACTTCATATTCTCAAACATTTAATCATCTTATTCTATATTCTAGTGATCATCTCTGAAAATGTGTAAGGAACGCCACTTAAAGAATTCACCTACCATATTTTGTCATTCCAGGTGTCACTGCAGCACTATCAGATTTTGTTGTGACGTTTATATACCGAATACGCAATGGTACAAGTTTGAACATGCATGTAATTTCACAAAACTAACCTGATACCAGAGCAGAGACACAAATTGGGAGAGGCATGAAGGTGGATTTGATTTAGACAAACAAACAAGAAAGTACATTCATGACTATTAACATTTGTCTTATCAACACACTTGATTTCTATTGTAATGGCTACCATGGCAAGCATTTGTCTTTTGAGTTGGTAACCATGGCAATGTAAACTTACTTTGACAGAAAGCACCTTCGTCACCTTTGTGCACAGGACAATCAACAGAATTATCACAGAATTTATAAATTGGAATGCATACTTCCTCCTCAGGACATCTCATGTAGTTTGGTTTACATGGCAACAAGTCAGGTAACTCTTCTTGTGCTGAAATTGAAATTATCGTATGTTAGGCTTTGATACATATTTTGCTTTAAACAAACAACATAAGGTAATAAGTCACTACATGTATAACCATCTTCTTACAAGATTTGTTTTGTTTTCCTTATTAAGTCGCCCAAATGAAGTTTGGCGACTTATTGTTTTTGCTCCTGTTTCTTATTATTATTATTTTTTTTTATTGTAGTTAAATTTTACAAGTCTATAGTTATAAATCCATTACGGAAATTTGAATATATATGTTTACTGTGCTATGTGTGTGAGTATGCATATCAGGCCAAAATCTTAAAATATGGAAATCTTACTCCTTAAAAATTTCATCTTAATCTTGGCCTTGTTCCTTACAGAGAATATAAGAATCTAATACCAGTTAAAATACAAGATATTGAGAAATCTCAGAGATCAGAGGGTAAGATTTCAATATTTCTCTGACGAGGCTTATTCAATCAGAGAACAAATGAAATCTTTTTGTCATATTTATAGCCACTTAATACAAATTCAGGTCTGCCAACCTTCCCACTTTCTGGGGGGTTTTTGAGGTAAAACCCCCATGGAGGCTCCAAAAATCAAAAGTTGAAATTCCAAATAAAAGACACTTGAAGACAATTAAACAACTAAGGAAGAATTCAATGTAATGATGAAACACATACCGGTAAGAACACTATAAACAACAAAAACATAGCATAATACCCCCTATAGCCAAGTTATAAGGAGTTTTCATATTTGACACGCAGCAAAACCACTATGGCGATTTTCAAAAGTTGGCAGGCATGCTAATTGTTAACCAAAAGGTCATGCTCCTAGGCGACATCAATAACACAGAATTATTTGCCTGGTAATTTTCTGTCTTGTGCTGGGAGTACAAGACAAGAATATCTTGTATCACTGAAAACTAGAACTGGTTAATCTTTTTAGTAAGAAATAGCAACTTCTTATCATATCATAACCTCTTAACTTTGTATGAGAAGGACAAAGGGAGGGGATATTGTATTTGCTTGTCATCCCTTTACTGATTTGATCAAAAACTGCAGGATGCCTACAGATCTGCAGTAAGTGTGGTCTAGGTATATCAGTTCTAATTTAAACAAAGGTTTAATTGTAGAACTTTGTGGACCTGAAAATGCAGTTTTTGCATTCAGAGTTAGAGCTACATAATGTTTCCTCTAATTTCTGTCCAAATTTGACATTTTCTGAACAGTATGAGAAATATGTTTCTCCTCTCTATAAGGCTGTTCTCAGCAAGTGATTGGTTGAAATTCAATTATAACGTTAAATACGTTGGCCGTTTTTTAACTGTACCATTGTAAAGCCACGAAAAAAGGGCAAACCTGCATGATGATGTCACACTCAAAATCTCCTTGATAATAGAGAATCCAAATCCACAACCCTACCATGTGAGAAATAACATTTCTATACTCTCCATAGTTAAATTTTCAAATATTTTAAATGCTCTGCAAAAATTTGAGAATTCAATTATCTCTAGTGTAGAAATGTTGTTTCTCACTTGATGCAGTTGTGGATTCTGTATGTCCCCTATATAAATGTGAAGTAGAAATCTTTCAAAACTCTACTCTTTGTTGTTTTATTTTTCAGGTGAAGATTTTCAGGCTTGTTGACATAATTTACATAATTCAATATCATGCTTTTTGAAAACTACCATCAACCAAAATAACCATATAAACCCCGGTGTTAATTTAATGAAATAACATGTGACAAAATAAACTGCTGTGATTGGTGAATGAACATGTGATTAAATAACAATGATTAGTTGATCATGAACATGTGACTATTTACTCACTGATGATTGGATGGATTGATTGGTCTAATCTATTGTCTAAATCTATTCAAATAGTATACAACCACTTTGAATTGCATTTTATTAAATGGAATTACGCCGGTTATTACAAAATGTAATTCTTATTTTTGTCTCTATCCTTTTTTTACTTCTAAAATACAATAATAATGGATGCTTCAGATCATGTAGCTAATTAACATCTGCTCCTACACCTGCATGCAATATTTTTCTATTTTTACATTGCACTATGTTTATAAATTTAGAACAAGTTTCTATTATTGAAGTATATCAAAGATTTATTAATTAGATCTAAATGAAATGATGTTTTGTTAATATTGTATTTTCAATGGAATGAGTACTAAATTAACATTTATTAACAATGAAAAAGTAATGAGTAAATGTAAATGAGACAAAGTCTCTACAAATACATGTATGAAATAGAGATCCGAAGTTTAAAAAGAGCTGTATTTTCAAAACATATGGTTTTGGGGTAGTGATATAAAAGAAAGTAAATCTTCTTCAAAAATATGGATACATCAATGATATACGAGATCGAAAAGATGTCAGATTTAAGCGGAAACTAAACTCATCTAGACTTTTCGTAGATTCAGCACAAGCAATGATTCTATACATAAAATATGGAAATAAAATATTGAAATTTCTATAAAATAATTCAGACCGCTATAAAAGGTGCTTTAGAAAACTATTAAAGGAAAAGTTTTGGTCTATTGATAAAACTTTTTAATGCATTTTCTAAATACAACAAGAGAGATGAAACTTTTGACTGAAATCTGTAAATCTGAGGATCGCACCAAGTTTAAAGCTTTTTACAAAGTGGACCTTTAAAAAGTTGATATTAATACATACCATTATCTGTAGACCTTCTTGTCCTGCTTGTTACTACAGCACCTGAAATCAACATTTAATTGAAGTTGTTTATTACCTTCATTTGAATTACAAAAAAAATAGGCATCACATGCACAAAAACAAGATAACAGTGAACACCTACAATGGCCAAAATCTACCATCACATGCCACCATTCATAAGCTAACTGCACGTTGAAAAACAACTAAAATACTGACAAAGTCAGAAAGGGCCCCGCCCCTTGTGTGTCCAAAACCCCGTTTGCGGAATTTCATGGTAATGGGATTTTCCTCAAAAACGAAAGGGAGCTTCCTTTGGTCAAGAAAGACCTTGAGTATCAAAATCATATAAATCCCTTGAGGCATTTTTAATTTATCGTACGACATAGAGCTAATTCTCAAAAATATGCACTTTTTCAAATAAAAACTAAGTTTTTCCCTCAAAACTGTTTTCAGATTTTTCTCAAAAACATAAGGGAGCTTCCTTTGGTCAAGTCCAAACTTGAATATCAAAATCATTAAAATCCCTGAAGGCAATCTTTAGTTATCATACGACATACAGCTAATTCTCAAAATATGCACTTTTTCATATAAAAAGGGAAGTTTTTTCCCAAACACCATTTTCAGATTTTCCTCAAAAATGAAAGGGAGCTTCCTTTTGGTCAAGTTCAACCTTGAGTAACAAGATCATTAAAATCCCTGAGGGCAATCTTTAGTTATCATACGACATAAAGCTAATTCTCAAAATATGCACATTTTCATATAAAAACAACTTTTTTCCCCAAAATCATTTTCTGATTTTCCTTAAAAACGAAAGGGAGCTTCCATTAGTCAAGTTCAGCCTTGAGTATCAAAATCATAATAATCTGTGAAGGCATTCTTAGAGTTATCGTACGACATAGAAAATGCTGACGGACAGACAGGCCGATTACTATAGGGCGCCGCCATTTCATGGGGGGGGGGGGGCCCTAATAATGAAGACAAGAGACAACAACAAAAAATAACGATAGATAATCAGTTTTAAAATGTTTTACTATAATACCACAGAATATGCATACAATGCATTACAGATAACAGGTTTTAAGTGTAATGTTTTCAAAACTAATTTTGATTGGTTAGCTGATGTGTTAGGTGCATTTGAAATGTTTTTGATGTATATTAATTATAAGAGTGACCCATAACAGTTTTCAGTTTTATAAGATGTGGCAAGTGTTCAAAAGACAGCCAAAAAACAAAACATACTGCTGATTCTTTGGATATTATTTATCATATGGTATTGCAGCTTAATTCACAGGACAGTGAAATAATTGTTTACATTTTACTATTTCACCCCATGCATTCAAATTGGTAGTAAAATTAACTTGGCCATTCAAATTTGCATCAGATTGTCAACTCCAGCATAGCAAAGAAACAAGGGTCTCACAAGAGCTTGTATCACTCAACTTGGCAATCAATGGCTGAACAGATCTAAATGACCAACATATTGCAAAAAATAAAAAACACATAAAAATTTTTAATATATTTTTGCAGGACTGAAATATTCATGATTGTATTAAGTTTCATTATAAATCATATTTTGCGACATAATTCCTTACAAAAATAGCTACTCATTCAGTATTATAAACTTACAATCGTTTTCATCACTCCCGTCTGGACAATCAGGGTATTCATCACACACCCATGTATCTGGTATCTCATCACCATTATCACAGTGAAAATAAGTTACTGTAAATAACAAATAGTCTGGTTAAATTAAAAAAAAAAATCTGGGTAAATTAAGGAATAATGCAAAAAATAAACAACAAAACATGATATCACAACCATTTGACTTCATATTTTGGCAGTCATATTTTAAGTCCACCACACAACATTAATCTGTAAACAAAATTTTTTGGACTGAAATAAAACCCTGTAATACCACAATCAGGCAGAATTCAGTATTGTAAAGGGGTTTGGAAATGAGTTGAGGGAAATAAACAAATCTAATATGACGGCCTTCATTTGTTTTGTACCCTAACCCGTTGTAAAAATAATATTTACTTATGGGCGACGTCATAAACATATGACAGTAATTTAGATAACGCCATAGATAGTTTTACATCAGTTTTTGCAACGTCACAGACCAAATAGGGACATAAAATGGCTTTTCATCCATGTGTACTAGGAGGAATTCTTCTAATCGGAACCTTGTGGGTGTCCTATTAGAATCGAAATAATCAACAGTAGCCATATATTTATATTATTTTTACCAGAGGCTTGCACTTTATGGTGACATTTAACCCCTCGATGGTTGATCGGGGTAAAATATTCTCCATAAAGTGCCAGCCATTGACTAATAGGGGCTTTTTAATAGCAAACAACCAATACATTTTGTAGTTAACTTTTCCTTCCAGATATAAATCTCTTAATCTCTATTTTGAAAATAAACCTCATCAACCTGTCAATATTATTTTTCAAAATTTATTTCATTTTCATCTGCTGTATATGCAGAATGTATATGCAGAATTAGGTACAGTAAGGAAGTTTTGACAACCCCCTACAAAATGTGGCCATGGACGACCATGGTTAACCCCTGGGGTCAACCATGAACAACCATGGATAAAGCAGGAACAAGCATGGCTGACCATGGTTAAAGCATATTCAACCATGGTTATCCATCCTTCGAACCATAGTTAACCATTCTTCTGACCATGGTATACCATGGTTTACCATGCTTATAATATCGACCAGTCTTACCATCAACAACCATGGTTTCCAAAACAATGACCATTGTTGAATCTGGCTTATCCATGGTCAAGTCTGCAATGACCATGGTTAACTATGGTATGACCTAAGGTGCTTTTAACTGTACATGCAAGTCTGCATATCTTTGACCATGCTTACACTTACCATTACACAGGCATAATAGATTAACGTGATTATCAATAAAATAAATTGCTTTTCATTATTTTATTTTATAAATTTTCTAAATGCTCTGCAGTGTTTTCACTATGTTTATCCATATTAGATTGTTAGCCCTTTCAAATTCTGCAAAAGGCTCACTATGGTTCATGTCATTTCATGTCTAATGATTGTTATACATTTTAATGTTATTTATACAATTCAAGTTTTTCTTTAAATCAAGCTTTCTTTCCCTTCAAATTTTTGGCCATTCTAATAATCCACCTTGGGAGATCAGCCACATTTTTGGAAACAAATGTTTCCAATTATCTCCCTTTGTTATAAGAGTTTCAGTGTAATTTATTGTACACATTTAAGATCATTTATGAAATTCTACAATGTGATAATTCAAAATAATTTAGCTTAAAGGACATTAAGCATCGAAAGTAAAGAAACATTACAAAATGGGAGAATTTTGCAAAATTTAAAAATAAATATACATTAAATTCGGTATAATGTTAACTTACGTTCTTTTGTTGACCGTGCTGATCTGTGAATTGCACCTGCAAAAATAAAATTATTTGTTCAAACTAAATATTCATTTACTTTTTGAATTAACATGCTGCTAAATAAAGTCCTAATTATGGCGGATTTCCCGGATGATTAACGTATTTTATTTGCAATTCTACAATGAACATACCAATATTCCTCTAGTAACACCTATAAAACTCCTTCTAAACTCCTGTCTTTTGTCTGCTCAGGCAGTACAAATTGGTATACAATAGAATTCTATAGAAAGTTGAGTAATTGATTAGCAGACAAAAGACAGGAGTTTAGAAGGAGTTTTATCGGTGTTACTAGAGGAATATTGGTATGTTCATTGAAGAATTGCAAATAAAATACGTTATTCATCGGGGAAATTCGCCATAATATATATAAGCAGTCAGAGGATGACGTTGGTGTAAAATGTTGATCAAAATAACGTCATCTGTTTATTTCTTGAACCTAGGACTGTTCCCTGTAGTAAGACAGGGTTGTGTAAATATCCAGTCCAACATTGTGATTTGACACTGTGGCAGTTATTACCATCACATACTCTGTGACTGATTATACGTGACAATTGAAACGAAAACTATGCAAAGACTGGAATGTTTGCTTTTAGTCCCAACATCTGTTGTATTTGAATTTTACTACAAAAACATATTCTAGAATCTAAAGATCAGGTTACTGTTCACTTGTGTGTCTTTTGCCCCCATTTTGCAGTGCTCCAAAGCAAGATGGAGTTTTTCACACAAGTGGAAAATATCCCTCAACTCAACAGTGATCCATGTAAGAACCTCTCAATGATTGACCTTTTTTTTCACAGAATTAACTTGTATGATGCAGACTTTTTCACCATTATTAATTATTTTGAAATATTATTTCAGTTATAAGAACTGTTCTATCTATATAAACAAGATGTGCTTGTGAAACACTACATATGCCCCAAACAAGGGCAAGTTTTGACTTCTGTGCCCTTGACTTTTGAACTGACCTAATTTTTTTTTGCATATTTATGTTCCTCTTGACTAGACCTATACACTTTAAAAGTACTAGACCTAAACACTTGCAAACAGTGATAAATCTATCTTACATAGTTCAAAAGTTATAGTGATGGTTAAAGTTCTGGATGCATAGACAAACAGGACAAAAGAAATGTCCCCCCCTAACATCTATTTGGGGGCATAAAAAGTAGAATGAGTATACTTGATCATGTGTAGTATAATGTATCATGGTGGTTGAAGGTAATAAAAATGGAGGTACTAAGTTTTACAGAAATTAAATTTATACCATGGCAGGACCTGCCACACATCCAAATTTTACATCCATAATTCCTGGTAAGCCAACCAAATATAAAGAACATGAGACTATAAATCGACAATAATATAATTCTTGAGATGGAAATTATATTATTAATAAAATTCATCTATATAAATCACAATTTTCCATGTCAGAGAAATTTATGTTTTCTAATATGTAGCAAACAAATGGTTAATTTCATTCTAAGGGCATGATGTCCGATATTACTATGCAACCAAAAAAACATGGCTTAATTAGCTATATTGGAAAATAATAACGGGAACGGATTTGGCATTAAGCAGAAATACTGACAAAATCCCTGTTGAAGTTGATGTAGGAGTGTTTGGGAAAAAATACACAGTGAAAAAATATGAGCCTGTGAAAGGGCTACATCAAGACAAGTGAAGACCCTAAAAGATGTCTCGCCCGTCCCTGCTGGCCTCTAAATTGATGTGAAATCTAAGTGAACTAATCAGAAAAGTGAACATGCTCACTAGACCGTGAAATTGAGGTCAAGGACAAAAGTCACCTGCCATACTGACATGTACTACCCAAGACCAACCTATATACCAAATATTATCAACCTACCACTTCTAGGTATTGAGAAATGGACTTAACAGAAAAACTTAACATGGCCACTACACCATGAATTTGAGGTCAAGGACAAAAGTCAAGTGCCAGACTGACATGTACTACCCATGAACAACTTACATACCAAATATTATCAACCTACCACTTTCTAGTTATTGAGAAATGAACTTAAACAGAAAAACTTCACGTGGCCACTAGACCGTGAAATTGAGGTCAAGGACAAAAGTTACCTGCCAGACTGACATGTACTACCCAAGACCAACCGACATACCAAATATTATCAACCTACCACTACTAGTTATTGAGAAATGGACTTAAGCAGAAAAACTTAACATGGCCACTAGACCATGAAATTGAGGTCAAGGACAAAA
>MJUU01036597.1:6787-25367 GCA_002080025.1 Modiolus philippinarum | reverse complement strand
GTCTATTTTCATTGAACATTAATTTGATTGCCCGAACTTTTCAACACTAAAATGGTGCCCGAATTCGTTAATTAATAACAGAATGAATTTCCCATTCATAAAATTTTGTGTGTAGATGTATGAATATGGAAGACCGATGCCTTTATTTACATTTGTATGAATGGCGTAAACGTACTTCCCATGAACTGCAATGAAACGATGTGGCTGTTTTGAAATAAATCATAAAAGAACAACGCATTGGAAATAAAAAATCAAATTCATTAGCCGTCGAGAAAAACAGTCCATTATTTACAATCTACGGAAGACGTAATGTTTCTTTACATTTCACTAGTTATCAATGAATGGAAAAGTAAGGCTGCTCCATTGTACTTGTTGCGATTGTCATTTTGCAGTGTCAAAACAAAATACTGAAGAAGTCGCACATAGGTAAATACAAAGTGTTACCTGGAAACAGTTGTCAAGGTGCATATTCCGCAACAGACGATATTTTGCAACGATCGGGGTTGGAATTGATTAAATTCGAAATAGGATCAGGCAGGGGTGTTGATCTGTTGATTGCCGTTCGTCCAACAATGTTCAGTCCGGAGTGTTGCGTGTTAATTGCCGTTGATCAGAGTTTGGTCAAACAAAACTTGAGATAATGTCATTTGAGTATTTACAATGCATAACAGTCATTTTTCAATTGCATGAGAATGTATATCATAGCGCGAATTGAGATGCATTGTTGCACAAAGAACTTGGCACAGATCATCGTTTTCATGTCTTCGTGTGTTTCTTGGACGAATTATTATCTCCAGAAAGAGCAGGGTATTGCTGCTCAAGTCTTGTCAGCTTTTGCGTCTTGTCAGCATTCACAAACCTTTCATTCAGGTCTCTTCTCAAACTGTACTTGATCAAGATGGTGCTGTCATTGTTTAGTCTATGTTGAGTGTACAGCAGGGAACCCATAATATGTAATAGGTATCTGGTATAAAATAAAAATTCTTTGAATATTTGTCTCTAATGGTTTGATTGCCATTGATTGGCTGGTGTGATCAAATGAAGATGGCCACCAGTAAATGCTTGCTGACTGTCAGAAAGGCATGTTCTTGATGAGCAAAACATGGTTTTTGTACCTTTCTTGGTTTTGATATCATCATTATAATTAGACCCATAGTAAAAAATGAGTAATTATGCACGACATAGACAGGCAATTATTCATATCATACATGGACAGTGTTCATAAAATATCATTAGATTAGCTACTGATCATTGCCATCATAGACACTAATCCACCAGTCCCTTTGGGACTTTGATTAAAAAAAAGGGCCAAAAAGGGTTAAATTGGGTGTTTTCACATGTTTGTCTGTAGAATCTTTATTATTTCCAACCTGGAGTATTCCAACGGATTTCACGTAGCATGTACCACTCACGAGATAAATGGGGCCAAACAGGGGCAAATCTCCAAAAAATAATTTTTCTATTTTAAGTCCGATTTTGATGCAGTTTTTTTAATGGATTCCTTGTGAAAAAATAATATGGCGCTCAGCTATTAGATTTTTGATAACTTGTTTCCTTTCCCAGCTATGAGGGGCCGAACGGGGCCAAAATTGCGAATTTGCAGATTATGTAGAATTTTTATTTTTCATCGGATATCGATGGGATTTTTTTCTTTGGATTCCTCTTGATCTAAGCTTTCAGCAATATGTCAACATATTTGGCGTAGATCTTGCCGTTTCAGAGCTACAAGGGGTCAAGGGGGCCAACATTGCAATTATTCTAATTATGTCAAATCTTTATTTTTCATCGGATTTCGATGGGATTTTTTTCTTTGGATTCCTCTTGATCTAAGCTTTCAGTAGTATGCCAACGGATTTTGTGTAGGTCTTACCGTTTCCGAGCTACAAGGGGTCAAATGGGCCAAAATTGCAATTTTTCTAAATATGTCATAACTTTATTTTTCATCAGATTTCGATGGATTTTTTTTCTTTGAATTTTTATGGATGTTGATAGTACATATTTTGCATAGCTCTCACGTTTTTTCATCAGTAAGTGATCAAAAGGGTTGAATTTTTCCCTATTTTGTTCCTAGCTAATAACTGTGTCAAGCTTCTTTTTGTGTCCATCTAATTATTGTGTCAAGCTCTTTACTGTGTCAACATTCACTTTAAACTACTTTTAATGAAATTTCAATGGTCGACATGCTGCGGTCGTATCATGCTTCGCTCGGCGTAGCCCTTTATTTTTAAAGTTCAACAACTACCGCTTCTCATAATCCCCACTTTCCCTAGTATAGTAACAGACGTAGTTGGTTCAAAATTGTAATGTATAAAGTATTATCAAAATTACAGAAATATTGAAATTTTATTATTGAAGATAACCAAAATCTCACAACTGTACATAGCATCTCCCCCATCTAACAGCTGCATTGCAAATGGAAAGTGGACAATATCTCTCTTATAGAATTTATCTTGTGTTAATTGTGAACAACGCAGAGGACTTTGTCAGTGGAAATATCAATGAAATACTTTATTTCCTCAGTTTTCAAAGTAAGTTGCAGATAGCCAAGAGGCTAGATCTTAAGTTCATTTGCAAATGAACTTAATAAATTGGTACTGTGTTATTGTTCAGATTTGCTAAAAAATTTCAGTGAATGCAATTGACGTTCCTTAAAATCACAAAATTAAATTATGTTCTTGGCCATTTCCTATGATTCTTTTCCAGCACCAAGGGAAATGATTAAAATAAAATAAAGTTAGGGATGTTTGTTTTCCATATAAGAGCATGTGTATCTGAGTCGAAGATACAGTCATATTCATTCATTTTATATTACTTTAGGAGTAAAATTTACCTGAATTCACTATTATATAGTTTAACAGTTCTGCCCTTTTTTCCTTGGGATTAAACTGGGAACCTTTCAGTTCAAAAGGAGATGAGAAATCTATAGGTGATGAACACTGTCAAAAAAGAACATTCAGTTTTGCATTCTAAGCTACATGTAATTGGCTGTAAATATGCATGAAATTTAATAAAGTTCTATGAAGTACTCAAGTGCTCAATATTAGTTTAGTTTGTAACGTATTCATCGTTTTGAAGGTTTTGTCATTAATCTGTTTAAACCATCCCTCGTGTATCAAATGTATGCTAAATGACAATCATTATGGCAACCAAAACCTGACCCAAAGTGTCACAGCTAATTTGCATGTTTGTACACCACTTGCACAATCCTTTCTGTGAAAGGCTCTTTATATATTATCCATATTTAATGATCCTCTGTTTTTGGAAATGTTTTTTTCCTTGTCCTTTTCAATTCCATTGCTTTAATCATGCAACATGTGATTGCACTTTAAGAATACTTTTATTTAAATAAATCTAACATGAAATGAACAATGTGATAGTTTACTTTAGTGTTTCTTCAAAGGGAACTTGGGACTCAAATGAAGTCTTGTGTATTTATGAAAGTTAGTACACTTTAAAGCCTGTAACTGGGAATTAAAAAAGAAAGTTTGTCCGTTTTCCTTGTTTTTTGGTTTTCGGAGATGTTGCTCCTAGGGCTTTCACTTTATTTCTGCCAGCGTTACGTTGTTTCTGACCTTTTAAATGCATACGATTTCGCTTGACATGCGGAATACCTTCTTGCTGTTCCTTTTTCAACTCGAACTGTCCTCTCTGTTCTGTAGCTTGAACGGGAGTTACGACCGTAGTATTAATATTACGTGTAAGCTCTACGAAAGGTTTTATAGGAATTATATAGGATTTTTTATACCTGTTCCCAAGCCCTCTTCCACATTGTTTTTTCTTTAGCTTGTGAGGGTCGTTTTTTTTCTCGGCCATATTCCTATAAAAAATCTCTCATATTTTAGGATCACTGACATATGTCTGACTATTCATCATAAAATGAAAGGAAACTTTTTACAATGAAGTGTTACAGTCACTGGTCCGTCTAAAAATGAAGCATCCCTCCCTTGCTTATCTTTAATATATGTATGGATTTGTTGAACGTCACAGAGTTTTACTTACTGACACATAATATGGATTGTCGTAAATGATATTTGTGGATTTTTCCATATATACTCTTCTCACCAGAGGAATTTCTGATCCTCCAACAAAACTCTCTTTGCAAATATTGGAACATACGAATATTTCTGGTACTTTCCTATCATCCATCCAGATACTAAAAGTAATTTCAGTGATAGCGACCATCCAATATCCATCAAACTGTACAAATCGATTTAACTGATTTCGAAAATCATGTGGGTGGTTAGAGAAAATATCGGCACTGTCTCCAGATGATAATACCATGCGAATGATCATTGTGTAAATGATCATAGCAGAATTTGCGTTGATCTTAAATATCTTCAACTGACGACTTTGGTATCGAACTATCAATTTTTTTACCCCATCCAGTCCAACGAACTAGGACCTCAGCATTTTGCCCTATACCTCTCTCTTTCAATACTTTATCGACCTTGTAGGATCTGTTCTTACTTTTGGGAACTTTTTGAAGTTCGTATCGATAAAAGGTGCCGGTCACGGGATCGTCGAGCTAATCTTCAATCATATACATATCATTCCCATCCCTGATATAACGTTTAACGATTTTGAAATATTCGGTTGTCCACTTGTCTTCGTAATCCTTTTTAAATTCACGTTTTAAATGAGATGTTCGGACATGGTCTCTAATCTTGAATTTAAAACGTGACTTGTTCCTTTTCTTGTGTTTCATGCTTGTTTTTCTTGGTGCCTTTCTAGATAAATAACTTTGTAAATGAATTTCGTCAGCAGTTTGGTCAGTTGCCGATGCAGGGTTTTCGCCGCCAAGACCTCGATGTGGTGTATTGTTATAACTGGTAACTATTTTTTGCAAAACATCAATGTATTTATAAGTTTGTTTTTGCAGCAGATATCGCCATATTTTAGCACGCAAAGTACGTTGGACTCGTTCGGCGTAATTTGCTCTTGTCTCCGTGTTGTCCGCAAAAATCGCACTTATGTCTATACTTTTTTAAATATGTGCGAACTTGCTTATTCTTAAATTCGGAGCCTTTATCAAAGCGCATAGAACGTGGCAAGCGTTGTTTAAAACTGTTTGTTCTACAATGGAACGACTATCAAAAACCGGGAAAAAATATCTACAGGAACCAATAGAAATCGAATGCCTGAGTTGTTTTTTTTTCTAAATTAGAGACGTCCATTAAATCACAATCAAACATGGAATTTATTTTCTAACCAAACACTCTTAAGATATGCTTCTTCTCTGGACATATTTCAAAAAATGAAGTGATATAGATACAAACAATTTTTTTCTATCCTTAAATCAATTTTTTTAATTATACTTGAATAGCTTATATCTTAAAGGTATATTATATTATTTTTTGGGGGGGGGGGGGNGGGGGGGTGTTGGTGGGGGTGGGGTGGGTTGTCAAGTTTTTTTCTTATTATATAAAACGTTTCCGCTTGGTATGTAAAAAAAATATACCAGGGTGAATGGATATTTTTAAATAAAAATCTTTTTAGAAACGACCCCCGGTAGTAACAGATGAAGGAGGGGTTATCTTCGTGAATAATTAATTGCTTTTTTTTACTTATTTTCATCGATATCTTATTTCTACAGTAAAGTTCTAAATATAAATAGCCGGATAGCAACAAGGGGAGGAGGAGATATATTTTAAAGTAAAATGTCTATAAATAAAACTCCTGCTCAACAACGGGGTATGAGTGAATTGAAAAATGCTGACCATACTGGATTTTTTTCCCATAAAAAATAGGGTAATTTGTATCTTTGTCTTCCATTGGGTTAAGACTACGAGAATGAAATATAAAAGGCAACGCTTACACTTCTCCTCGCTCTCATTTTTCTCCACTCAGAAGAAAATTATTGAACAACATGGCAAGTAACATCAGGTAAGTCTTTTTTTATTGAACATTGTAATATAGGTATTATTCCCACCGTCGGATTAAGCCTTTCGGAAAAGGCACTTTCAATGGGGTGCCATGCAATGTCGCGGTTTTTTTTTATTATTAATTTTGCCTAAATTTTGCACGAAATTTATTTTTAAATACTGGAAAGTGGAGAGGAGATTCAACTCCCGGAACCCCTAAACTCGGGATCCGCCAACTAAACTCAAAAGAAGTATCAGTTCGAATATGAAAGAACATTTGACACACACACACGCACACACGAGCATAAATATTTAAATAGTTTTAAGAAAAGATTTATGTCTATATGAGCTGTTTGTCTTTTTTTACGAGTAATCTAAAGACCAGTCATTATGCCCTTTTTATTTCGTTGTTCTCGCAC
The DNA here is from genome assembly GCA_002080025.1 of Modiolus philippinarum. Lineage (NCBI taxonomy): Eukaryota > Metazoa > Mollusca > Bivalvia > Mytilida > Modiolidae > Modiolus > Modiolus philippinarum. Next base: position 19,087 of record MJUU01036597.1, on the reverse strand, counting down.
CATACCCACTTTGTTGTAAAATGTGCTCTTCAGTGTAGAAAAAAAAACACAACTAACAAAAACAAATAGAAGACAGTCATTTTTTTTCATGGGGTTGTGCTCTTCGGTTTTATGAAAAATTCTAAGAAAAAAATCTAAATTTCATGGAAAGTATCTTTCACATTTTGTTTTATTTGGACGAAGAAGATAGTATCATGTAAAAAATGTGATTTTTTTCAGCCAGAAGAATGAAAACCTATTTCAGGGTTTATTTGATGATGCGTCTTTCGGTTCCTCGTTGGAGGCCATTATTGATGGAACAGCTACATCGTAAGTTACTTTGACAATATGTTATATTTTTTCATGAAACATAACATAATAATGCGGATCTTTTCATAAGACAAAAGAGGAAAAAACAATTTATTGCTTGCAGTTGTTAATCTAACGATGTATCTAAGTCTTACTTACCACACAGTCTTTTCTTCCTGAGACGTTTCACAGTGAAGCCTTTTCGGGGGACAATTTGAAAAACTAAATTGCGGGTACCCTTGAGAACATGATCTTAAATCTAGTCTTTTAAACGATCACATGGGCCGTGTATTATTATACGAGATATAAAGTCGCAATCCTCTTGAACTTCAATGATTACACGATATGCACTAAACCTTATGATTTTACCACATTTTACATTATATCCACAGAAAAGAAGAAATTGAATAGAATTTTAAATAACACGTTTGTGTCACCTCGAGTGGTTTGTATACTGAAGTGAAACGTGACCGTCTGTGGTCAGTGACATACTTTTTTAATATCGAGTATCTGGCTTTCATATCTGTCACAATACAGATATCATATAAATAGATATTATGTTTATTTTGCGTGTAACCAAACTATGTGTTATTTACAAATAAATCATTAAAATAATTGTTAATACAATAGTCGTTAAGTAATCACCATTATTTAATAATCGGTATAATTTCAGAGACCAGGCTGTTCAACAACCCAAAAGCATTATCCTACCTGGGATGTTACAAGACCCATCTGATAGTACGAAAAAAGGAAGTTGGACAACTTGGAGTTGAGGTTTACCCAACCACTACCAAAATGTGAAATTAACAAACCACAAAGAAGAATCGACCTACAAGAAATTAGCACTTTAAAAGAACTGAAAGAGGTGTCTGAAGAAAATATAAAAAAAACTTGAAGAACAGAGAGAAACTGAAACTGGAAAAATCAGAATTAGAAGAAAGAATCAGACGGTGTGAAGGATCTCTAAACTTTGTTGGGTGCTATTCAGATGAAAGTTGACAATTATTGAAATTAATAAATTCTTTTATGTATGAAAATTGACAAGTATTTAGGTAAGGCCAACATTTTTTTTATTTTTCAGTTTTACGGGAGAGCCACCCCCCTTTTTTATAGAAAATTGAGTGGTCAGGATAACTTTTATTTTTATTGTATATCCCTGCCCTATTTTCTATTCATCTAAAAAAGTAATTAAACGTGTTATACTTGGCTTGACAAACATAGAATTCAATTTAGTAATTCAGTAGATTTCAGTTCAAATATGGTATTTACTCATTTTCATTTTTTTACACACAAAAGTCGTGCACTAATTTCTAAAGGAAACGTTTTTTTTGCCATCTCCACGATTTTCAATCTTTTATTTTTTTATTTCTATTTTCGTCCCAGATCAAAAGTCCCGTGAAACAGATTATAAAAATGTTAGCCTAAAATAAATTTATTCTTTTACTCTTTTGGACAATTGTTGTAGAATTGGGCGGGTGATTTTCAAGATAAAGGACATCAATCATTTTATTTAAAAAAAGTGACTTTCAAGATGAAGGACATCAATCTGGAAACTAATATGCTACAAGGAAATTCTATGTATGGTGGAACCGTAATCAACCAAGAAAAACACGTCGATTTATATTATTGTAAAAGTAAAAATGTCAATCAATATTTAAGAGACCCGTTGTTCCGGCAAAGTAACCAGCTCAACGAGGATGTCTTTGAAACTGTCACGTCTAAATGTACCATTAATTTAAATATTCCAGTTGAAATTAGATGTTTCGTTTACCAGTATGCCAAACTTAGAATGTTGCAGTTTTACTACGTTTTTATGGATGTTTTTGTGGATCGTCGTGATTTCCAGAACTGTTCTATGAACACAGCGCCTATTTTTCCCTTCCTCTGAGTCGCTAGAAGAAGCCATCTGTCCCCACCTGCGTCAACAGTATGAGCAGGAAAAATATAACTGGTGTCCCCGTGATGACACACCTGAACATGCTGCCTACGATAAACGTACCCCTTGATTGTTCAAAGAGGAATATAGTGGAGATGGTATCGTAGCCCTTTGCAGCAAAACCTATTATTGATTTGGCCAAGAAGATAAATTTAGCTGCAAAGGGATCAACAGAAGAACAAATACTGTTTCAAAAGAGAAATATATGGATGTCCTTTTGTCCAAGAAGTCCGGGTCTGGTGTGAATCGAGAATTTCGTTCTGTCGATAATAAAATTTATACTTATTTCCAAGAGCAATGCGGCTTTTCTTACTTTTACCCAATGAGGAAAGTAATGTCAGACGGCGTATCAACGACATTTCTGGATATTTAACTGTGATAAATATTTATTATAGACTGTGATAAAGAATTTAATTTGTATATACCGTTTTACCATACCAGATACTTTAATTTATATATACCAGAGCCTTTTAATTTGATTTTTTGTCGTGTTTATTTTCATAAAATAAAATATTTCGTAATTATGCCATATCAATCAATGTATTCGCCTGCTATGATTTTTTTGTTTTACAGAATACGGGACATTTGTCGCAATATGATCTGATGCTTTATTTACTTTATTTATTCAGTTTATACCTGGACTTGAACTGTTTGATACTGAGACAGGAACCTGTAACTGCTACTGCACATGAATATCATGTTCCTTGACAAGTGATGATGGCTTAATTAGTGAAGAAGTGGTGATCATTTGTACTGGCTTAGCTGGGGTTGGAACCGTAACAACTGGTAAACTGACATGCAAAACTCCTAAGTCTATTGTACTACGTGGTTGTCTCGCCGTCATCTCTAGGTGTTGGATTGACCTTGGAGGCAGCCTCCCCTGCCGGTTAGAAAGTCTGACAATGACGTCACCATATTATCGTCAATGTTAACATCTGGCACACCGATATGAAAAAGAAAATCTCTATAAAATTTCATCTTAAATCTGTTAAAAGATGTGAAATCTTTATAGTAATAAGCATATATATGAATATTGATAATGATATAACCTGTGTGGAACAACGCAATGGATTTTTGCCATTTCGGAACAAATTACAAAACTCGCTTAATCCTGGCACTTGTGACGTTATTATTATTATTGATATTCATCACAATCAATTACCGGTAGCTATACTATAATAATTATTCCTCTGTGCCAATGCTATTTTTTTTATTATGGAATTTCAAAACAATAATAAACTGGATACAGCATCACATCCTATAACATTATGAAATTAATTGAGACAATTTTGATGGCAAATAAAATAAACAGTGTATACAGGAATAACTTATGGCGAATATTTCAATTTTTTTTAAAAAATGTACATAAAGACTAAGTATACAATTACACCGTTAGGGATGTAAATATACAAAGACATGTAACTTTTACTTTCTATATGTAATGTACATCTTTTTAATAAACCAGTTGAATGCTAGCAAATACAATGTATGCATTTTATTATATACGGTAGGAAGTAATCAACATTACATTTCTAAGATTATTGGTTGTTTACAGACTAATAAACAGTCTTTTCAAGTCAGAAGGTGATCATAAGAATATTTCTGGATAGTTGGGTTCCATGGAGAACCCTATTGTGATTGAGGATTGGTCTGGATCGAGTACGGATCCAATTCTAATCATGGACGAAAATGAAATTGGTTCTGACAGTACGGCTTAAATTATTATTGAGGTCCAAGACGAATATGATATACTGGATATACTTCCACTGCACCTATTTTTCCAATTCAACTGCTTTTATCAGTTGTAATATGGGAGCCGTCTTGGAACTCGCTTTGGGGTGCAAATAATAGTTCGCCGTTGAAGGTCTCTTCATGACTTCAAGACTTAGATCAACAATAAAAGTGCTGTTTCACTACTTTTTGTCATGTCTAATAATATCTGTTTATATGTATTCAATGTTTTTTTTTTAATTCTTAAATGTCTCCCGAATATAACATGTCGCAGCTGCTTTGTGGCCACAATCACTAACCTCTGGTTAAAATCAACCAGAGACTCGGAAGGCACAGCCTGTATCACTCACCCGGGTCAGGGTTAAAATCAACCAGAGACTCGGAAGGCACAGCCTGTATCACTCACCCGGGTCAGGTAATCTTAGAAGACGCTCCATATATCATTCCTGTAAAGTTTGGTTCAATTTGTTTCAGTAGCTTCAGAAGATAGCAAAACTAGGCTATTCCCAAAGGGTCCAAACTTAAACTATGTCATATGCTGGCGGTTATGTTTTTGGGCGAATCCGAACAAATTTGAGTAATCATAGAAAAAGACTTTCTATACATCCTTTCTGTAAAGTTTGGTTTGATTTGTTTCATTAGCACCAGAGGAGATAGCCAAAATATGTTTTTCCCATAGGGTATAATGTTAAATATTGTCCGTGCTGGTGGCCATGTTTTTCCATCATAAAAAAAATTGGACAATCTAAGTAAAAGATCTTCCATACATCATTCTGTAAAGTTTGGTGTAATTTGCTATAGCAGCTCAAGAGGAGATAGTCAAAATGTGTTTCTAACCATAGGGTCCAATGTCAAACTATGTTCGGCTCTTGCAACCATAAAGAATGACGATTATTTTTATATTTTTGTATATCCACAGGAATGTCAGAAAATTCACTAACCTGATTAACAATTGCAATGATCGTGACGCCCTTGAGGCAAAAAATCTGAAGACCATTATGAAAGGTCAGTACACTAGCTTAATCTTCTGTTATTGATGAGACTTTTTCAATTTGTTTTTTAATATCACCAATCCATCCATGATTTCTGTATGTTTTGTTCCATTTAATGGTTGGACAAAGTATAACTATATATACGAATACCAGGCAATATTCATTTTCTAATCAAGAACAAACTCTGTTTTTCCACATCCAGTTTGACCACATATAATACCACAATAGGGATATTTGGTTCATTCCATTTTTTAATAAATAAAGTAAAGCGAGCTCCGCTCGGACTGCATTCCGCTCCGCTCGAGATTAGTAATTAACTTCTTTAAATCTTCCATCTTCAAAATAAATTTGTGCGTCTTGTATAACAAACAGATAAACATTTATCGATTTATCAGCCCCTGATTCTTTAGATATTTGAATTGTAATACCTTCAGAAGCGTTTTCAATTCTTCTACCCGAATCATGTAATGAATTATCATCTTTTGATCGTACATATAACCATAAAGCATAATTATTTGTTAAATATTTTCCTACGGTTGTATTAAAAAACATATATCTTTTAAAACTGTTTTGTTGTTTTCTTTCGTTTTGAATTTATTTATCTCATCCCATTGTTGATATGCTTTCATTCCGTGACTGTATAATTGATTTGGAACACCTTCTATTGTCATCTCTTCTTTTGTTGTTTTGGGATTATAATAAATTTTTTCAGGGTCTTCGAATAACATTAAAATACCTTTCATACTTCTAGCTGGGACATATAAATTAATGTTCCATAGTGTATCAGATTTCTTTTTTATTAATTGCTGTACGGTCTCCAAAAACGGCTGCAGAAGCCACTTTGTCTCCATCCTTAGAGCCATCTGTGTAAATTTGCAAGTATTCAGGATGTTCAAGATTTAATTCTTGCAAAGTCCTGCTGGATAACCAGAGGATTTGTATCAACCTTTTTGTGTTTGCGTAGTTCAAAATTAAATGTTGGTTTTGGGTTCAGCCATTGAGGTTTTTTGGGAGTTTCTATAGGAGCTATTTCATCTAAATTTATATTAGCAGATTCAAGGTTCGGTCTGATACGAAGACCAAAAGGTTGTTTAACGTTTGGGCGTTTTCATAGTCAGCTTTGTGAAGAAGTTTGAAAACACAGTTGTGAGCAGGATTGGAAGGATACGCTTTAAGTTTTGTTACATATTGTAAACCAAGTTTAATACGTCTGTCTTCCAAGAATGGTTCATTAGCTGCAACGTAGAGACTCTCCACAGGAGTTCTGAACGCACTTAATGAAAGACGCAAACCTTGGGTGAATGGTATCTAGTAATTTAATGTATACCACAAATGTGGGAGGGATTTCAAATTGCTGGAGCGGGACCAATATACCATATAAACGATCCAAACTGCACGATTGATTGATTGATTGAATATTGTGTAACGTCTACTGAGCAATATTTCAGCTATATCAAGACAAGTTAATAAATAATCACTTTGGGGTATGGAAAGGTTCATGGGACGGGAAATTCTGACTGCCACTGGAAAAGTAGGGTGAAATCGAAAGGGGCGGGGAATTTAGCCTTGTAGCCAATCACCTACGGACCACTCAAAAAAGAGCTTGCTACAAGGGTTCTGTAACATGCAGGATTGATTGATTGATTGAATATTGTTTAACGTCTACTCAGCAATATTTCAGCTATATCAAGACGAGAACAAGTTTGTTGATAAATAATCACATTGGGGTATGGAAATGGCCATGGGACGGGAAATTCTGACTGCCACTGGAAAAGTAGGGTGAAATCGTCAAGGGCGGGGAATTTAGCCTTGTAGCCGATCACCTACGGACCACCCCAAAGAGAGCTTGCTACAAGGGTTCTTTAACGTGCAGGAAGCGTGGCATTTCTTCCAACACGTGGACCTGAGTTTACATCCCATCCGAAAGATGGATTGTGTATTTATAAATCCCGCACAACCACGGAATGGGTCCTATTTCTATATCCCGGGACCCTCGGGGTCAGCCTCCGTTTAGGAGGGGTCACACCCCGCAAGCCGGAGATACTGGGTCCTATTTCTATATCCCGGGGTTCCCTCGGGGTCCTCTGTTAGGATGGCTCATACTCCAAGCTCAGAGGATGCTGCGGGCCTATTCTTCAGCCGGGACCGCGCACGGCGGGTAACATGCAGGAAGCGTGACATTTCTTCCAACACGTGGACCTGAGTTTACATCCCATCCGAAAGATGGGTTGTGTATTTATTAATCCCGCACAACCACGGAATGGGTCCCATTTCTTTATCCCGGGGTTCCCTCCTTTAGGAGATACTAGGTCTGATACTAGATACAAACTGCACGAGAGACAAACCCAACGGTAAATAAACAAATAAAGGGATATGGAGTAAACGTGTATGGGACAAAATCCTTATAAAAACATGGTAAGATTAAACAAATGGAACAACACTTTCATTTTTGTATATACACATAAATATCTGGCTAACCCCTTGTGTAAGTATAATTGGCATGTTTTTTTTAATTAAGTGCAACCTATCTTGTCTTATTGTTTTGCTCCCATTTTTTTATGGATCCTGACATGTTTTGGAATTCATTTTACTTAATTTTTTTTTCGTTTCTTTTTTAAAGATAATGGATAAAAATCTACGGGACGATATTTTAAATTCTCCATATTTGAGGTCTCTCAAACCTGTGTCTCCATTCAGTCCAATCATTCCGCACTCATCTTCAAAGCACACAGTGGTAACTCCACAACCGTCCGATATTGTGGAAGTGGCACCTTTGTCCGGACTAGGGCGGCCGTCGGTGACTTCGTTCCAACCCTTAGTGTCTGTTCCATCTCAGATGCCAGCATCGTCACCCCGACAACCGTTAGTGTCCGTCCCGGGGCAGATGTCAGCTTCGTCATTTTGTCAACCGTTGGGGTCTGTCTCAGGGCAGATGCCAGCATCGTCACCCCGACAATCTCTGGTGTCCGTCCCAGTGCAGATGTCTGCATCGTCATCTTACCGACCTCTAGTGGCCGTTCCGTTGCAATCGCAAGCTCCGTCATTTTGTAAACAAGTGTCGGTCCTACAGCAAACTTACCTGCAACCTTTAGCTTCTCCTTATCAACCATTTCCTGGATCATCTAACCAACTGGTTGCGGTCCCGTTATAGGTGCCATCGGGAAACAATCCTAGTCCGGTGCTGACATTAGACGATAGCATTAAAGAATTAGATTCTTTGGTAGAGAGCAATGGATGGGTTCTAGACATCCCTTAGATATCCGACAAATTGTAAACGTGTAGACGCATCAATACTTGATGCTATGATTTCAGTGCAATCAACCTTGGCCAACTACTCAATTTTGCAAAGGGTGTTTTTGCTCTATCTAATTGTTAGAAGTTTGACAGAAACTTGTTAGAAAAAGCATCTTTTGTGTGGGATTGTGTCATGGAAGAGAAAGAAGGCAGGAGGAAAAAGGCCATATGTTTTATAAAACAAATTATGGAGAACAAAGTATCTATGATTAGGAATTATGACAGGTCTGGTTGTGAAATAAGCATATCAATGATTCGAAATATGAGGCGGAAAAGGGCCGCGCTTTCAAAACAGTTAGGTCGCACATCAAAAAATCAGCCAAAAAAGTGTTGGAAATGCAATGAGTTAATATGTCAAAGAACTTGCCCCTGTATTACTAATTTACAAGCACACCTTGATTTTTTTTTCTTTTTAGACATGTTTACGTTGAAGAATGACAAACTTAAAATAATGGATTACACTACCAAACAGTGCTTTGCAATGAGGTACAAGTTTGCTAAGATGATATTTTCAAAGTTTTGGGTTTAGACGAAGCAATAAATTTGAGCAAGACTACATTGAAAAATGATCGAAAACCATTTAAGCGACACAAAACCTAATTTTCTAAATTTATATTGGACATAATGTTATGGCCTTGACGTAGAGTTCGTCGATCTATCTGAATATATGACCGGATTTTTAAATAACTAGAGAAGGGAATATTATATTGTTTGACGACTTTATACAGGCCCTTTTAAGTTTATGGTATAACCTGATGGGAACATTTCATTTGTGGAAAACCGTACTCGGCAAAAGGCATCATAAAGTGAAATGCAGAAATAAAACTTTAGGAATCGCCATATCAGCCTCTAGAAAAGTAGGACCATGACTTTCAAATGCTTACTCATGTTTTGAATGTATACATGATTTAATAAACAGATATATTTGAGACAAAAACTGTCGGGCGCTAATGAACAAAGATTTGGTACTGGTATCTAGGTGGAAACACGGTGACAACACTTTGGAATACAGCGACAAGTCCGCAGTTATTGGGATATTCAAGACGCAAGGGAATTCGGATTGGAAACATTTCAAAATAAAGGAGTATTTAAGAAAAGGATTCAAGACATCCATGGAGTTTAAGCCATTGAAGTTCATCATAGTTAATAATATCAAATAAAGAGGTAGGGCGCTTATAGCGACGATTTTGTTCACTAGATAATTTAAATGCATGTGTCTTCATTTATGTCTAAGACACTATATTTAACCGATCGATTGCGTCATATTGTTTATATTTACCTGTAGTATCCCAAGGTATCCCTCTACTGACCAAGACTATTCACACTTATAATTAGTCAATAGTTATAAATGTACAATGTGCATGTATGGTTTATATTAAGGTACTTTAAGAATACGATATTAGCCAAAAGAAAAGTAATTAAGTAGTCAATTCCAATGCCATGTATTAATGTTTTTTATATCAAATGTTCTGTTATTGTTCATATAATCATAATTTTAAGATTAAGCAACGATCGCGCCGCCTCCGTAGTAATCCTTGGTAGAAATCTTTTGTAGCATCAACTCGATGTTTACAAGTACAGGACTGCGGGAGTAAATTAAGATGTTTGTATCGATGTTCATGTGCCCATGTTTATTTCAGTGTTTTAATACGTGTATATATAGATACCAATATTTACATCAAAAAGTAACTTAAAAACATTTAACAAAGAAAACAAAACACAAAAAAGTTCTGGCCGAGATTAGATCCCTTGTATATAACATGTATAATATACGATATATTAAATTTTCCTCTGTGTAACCGACTGAGCAACCTGGACAACGTATTCATAATGAAATTTAAACTATATAAACCTAATTATAGCGCCGGTAAAAATTAATCAGATTTTTGTCAAAGCTGCAAGTCTTTTTGTGGGGCATAGTTCAGTAGCATCATTGGGCAACCAGTAATGACAAATGTTAATCAGAGAGTATGCATTATTTACAGTTGCAAACACGCCTCCACCGAGATGATATTTTTGTTCGTTTGGTAGTTTACCATTTATAGAATCTGATAAATGTTCATCTAGTTTGTTTGTAAGCGATTCCAACATTAACCATTTGGAGAAATTCAGAACAACTCCTTGTTTGGTGGGATATAATGTGTCGCCATTTCTCTTGTATTGTCTGATATGTATTTGTAACACACCTTCGTAGGGTTTAACATTCAGAAAACAGATTAATCATACATCGTTCGTCATTATCGCTAAATGCTTTTGATTCCTCTCCCAATTGTGCAGCTGCCCACACGACATCACTTTCATTTGCCACAGCCCCCATCACTTTGGCTTTCCAAAATTGGCATTTGTCGGATCATCATTTTTGTCTTGCAGTGACAAAGCCAGTTGTATATTTCCAGATTTTATTAATGCAGATCGGAATGCTGAAACGCACATTTTCCAAACTGCGGTAATAGCTTCAATACTGCTCGTGCTTTGACATGTTTGTTTTTGAATTGCTGTAGAGATTTAAGCTTTGTTTCTCTAAAGATCTGTTTTTCTTGCATGAACTTTATCTCCACATCTTCATATATTTTACCAGATTTTCGGTATTCTGTTGAATAATCTATCAGTTTTAAAACATCTTTGAGTCCAAACGGTTAGATTTTATCTGCCAGAGGAGAAATAAGTTGCAGAAAATAAATTCAAAGCAAATAAGTATCTAAGTATCTAGTAATCTCTTACTTTTTTGATCCATTATCTAATAATAAAAAAATATAAATTATTCTTAATTAGTGTCGTTTGAATGAACGTGGTGTTTTCATTTTGTGGAGTCTGCAACATTTTTACATGGCAAGTCGTTTAATATCGCTGATGGGATTTCTATTTTGCAGATGGACCAATTCCGACAGTATCATTTAATCCATGCATCTGCCCGGCCCACTAAACATGTGGAGTTAATTCCTGTTATTGATAAATCACGGAAAAGTAGTTTGAATAATACTACCCGAAGTGTTTCTTCATGAGGATTTAAGTTTGTCAATTTCTGAAAGCCCTATTTGCCGCTCATTATGTTAATAGTGTTTTGAGCAATATAACAGAAGATTTATAGATATATCATGTGTCGCATTGTCATTCAGTATTCTATAATTAAGCTATAATTAGTCGGGGTTTGTCATTTCTGTACATCTTAAGTCCCATTAATGTGTGTAAAACTGCACCAGTATGTAAAAGTAATTTCCACTATGCATTTACATGCATTGAGTCTGAAGTGTGTATTTTAATTTAAAAAGCCAATTACAAGAAGTTAAAACAAGAGGCTCTCAAGAGCCTGTATCGCTCACCTGGACCATGGCTGCCATAGATAAAAGGCATTTCCAACAGGAAAAAAGGAAAATTACATTTAGAATACTTTTTTTTCTAGTATTACAGTATTCTTGTTTGGTTTCCATGGCAACCGAAAGATCCACCATCCATTACAACCCATAACAGAATACCATTCAAAAAAAATTTGGGCAGGGGTTCCCCTTATAATTAAAGTAATACATAGTGCTGAAATTAAAACATGCAGACTACTTTTCAAATAAAAATTCAAAAATTTGGGCAGAGGTTCCCCTTAAAATCAATAGGGCCAAAGTAAAAACTATGTTCCAGATGGGGGCCATCTTGGATGAGGTATGGACCTACCAGATACATTTTTGGGGTGGGACCACCTAAGGACCATTGTGGCTTAGATTGGTTCTAATTGGACTAGTAGTTTCTGAGAAGAAGATCTTTGAATGTATATTCCATAGTATCCAATGTTAAAACTATGTTCCCGCTGGTGGCCATCTTGGATGAGGTACAGATCTGCAGGATCCCTTTTTTGGAAGGGACCATCTAAGGACCATTGTGACTAAGTTTGGTTATAATTGGACTGGTAGTTTCTGAGAAGAAGGTCTTTGAATGTCTTTTCTATAGGGTCCAATGTTATAACTATGTTCCCCGCTGGCAGCCATCTTGGATTAGGTACGGACCTGTTGGATACCTTTTTGGAAGGGACCATCTAAGGACCATTGTGACTAAGTTTGGTTATAATTGGAC